>ML834990.1:27843-49023 GCA_009831015.1 Picea engelmannii
TCTCGCCCAGACATAATGCATGTTGTAGGAATGGTAGGAAGATATCAGGCTGCACCTAAATAGAGTCATTTGCAAGCTGTCAAAAGGATATTCAGGTATTTAAAAGAAACAATGACTTATGGTCTGTGGTATCCTAGAAATCAAAATCTTCAGTTGACTGCTCATTCAGATGCAGATTGGGCAAACTGTGTTGATGAGAAAAAAAGCACCAGTGGAGGAGCATTCTTCTTGGGTGACTCCTTAGTAGCATGGCTTAGTAAAAAGAAAGGTTCCATTTATTTATCAACCACAGAGGTAGAGTACATTATTGCTGCTACCTATTGCACACAGGTATTATGGATGATTCAGACGCTTGCAGACTTAGAGGTAAAATATACTGCACCGATCCCAATTCATTATGATAACACTAGTGTCATTAGTGTGTCTAAAAATCCTGTCCTCCACTCCAAGACAAAACATATTCCCATAAAATATCATTTTCTGAGAGAGAAAGTCACCAATCAGATTGTTCAGGTCCATTACATTCCCACTACAGAACAAATTGCAGACATCTTTACTAAGACCCTAGCCAAGACACCGTTTGAATATCTCAGACAAAAGTTGGGTGTCATTTCGTTTCACACCTAAAAGAGTCCATCTTGTTAGGGGGAGATTTGTATTGTTTGAATATCTAATGCCTCCTAAAATTACTGCAATAGCTTAGGGGGAGCATGCCTCTTCTTTTACATTGATGTCAAAGGGGGAGAAAAGAATTTGGGTGGCTCAGTTGCCATCAATGCCAAAGGGGGAGATTGTTGGCAAATGTTAAACAGGTAGTGTAAGCTTGTCATTGATGGAAAGTACAATAGTAATGATGGCTTGAGTACAAAAACGAGCGTAAGATTTTCATTGATGGCAAGAACAACAGTGATGATGGCTTGAGTACAACAACGATGATCAATAGGAAAATAAAAGATAAGTACAGGAAGATCGAATGATCGAAGGAAACATTGACAAAATGATCGAAGGCCTGAGAAGAATTTCTGATCATTGGATCTCATTCAAAATTCCTGAAAGAATCAAGGATGTCAGATCAGAATATAGACAAGAAGAGCGCTGAGCAAGAGGACCGCCCATCTCAGGGTGTTATGTGGACCATTGATCCGACTCCCTTTCGGAGTTTCACAGATTGAGAGTTGGAAGTGTCAAAGAAACAATGCAACAGGAATCTCAAAATCACGATATGCGATATAACGATTTAATTGCAGCCGTCAGATCAAGATAAGATCTGGACCGTCGATCTGACTCACATTAGAAAACCATGTCAGCTAGGAACACATGGCACAACCAGGTAATGACAAGTGTCAGACTGATTCAACATTTCAAGCACATGTAAGTCACGAATCAGGGTGACACGTGGCAGGTGCTTGACACATGTGACGTCAGCAGGTTTACATCCATGTCAGAGTTTCAAGGATCGTGAGTTGAACATGTCAAAGATTATTAACATCAGGAATCCTGATATCACGATATCTGAAATCGTGATGTAATCTGAGCCGTAGAAACAAGCTCAGATCTCGACCATTGATCTAACTCCATATCGGAGTTTCAGGGATCGCAACATGGAGAGGCAAGTAAACAATGCAACAAGAATGCCGATTTCGCGATATGCGAAATTGTGATTCAATCACAACCATTGAATCAAGCTCTGATCAAGACCGTTGATCCCACGCCATTTCGGGGTATCGGGGATCGCGACTTCGAGAGTCGATATGTCTCATCTCTAGACTCACGAAATGAGAAATCACGAAAGCACCTTATGCATAAGGCTGTGGTCACAGCCCATGGTCATGATAAGGGAAGGAGTCATTCTAGATAAGCTCCATTTCAGGGTTTCGAATATCGCGACTTGGAAAGTCAAGATGCCTCATCTCTAGATCCACGAAACGCAAATTCGCGAAAAGCGCTTTTTGCATAGGCGCTTGGTTATGACCATAGTCACATTGGGGAAGGAGCTAGTGTAGAAAAGCTCTATATCAAAGCTTCGAAGATCGCGACATAAAGTGTCAAGACACTTGGGCATAGGAATGTCGAAATGTTGAAACTCGATTTAAAGGCAAGATTAATAAAGTTCATCCAACGGCGCAAATAAACCTAAAGGAGATTGGAGGGCTACTGTAGCACGACATAGTATAACTACCAGAAACCATTGATGGCGTCTGCTATAGAATTCGAGGATACCCCTATGTGATCGCGAGAGGAGATGAAGAGTCTCCAAGCTTCATCCAAGAAGACTATTCTTAGAAGGGATTGAAAGATGGATGAGCATGGAGGCCTGTAACTAAAACAGAGAAGATGAGCTCGACTGTCACAGATAAGACAAAGAGTCTCAACTGCCAGAGAGGCTGAGGAATCTCAACATAACATCCAGTGATGTTGAACGCGTGGGAAAAATGTCCAGAGAAGCTGAAGAGTTACGATGATGATAAGGCAGAGCACTCGAGAGATGGAGGAGATTGGTGCGGTATGAGCATGCAGAGGAATGACGAATATTGCATGCACAAGATGTATAGAAGCTATATATACATGGTACAAAGAAGAGAAGGGTTGTTGTTGTTGTTGGAGTATGTTGTGGTTGTTGTTATTGAAGGTGATTCATGTGTGAAGAAGGAGGGGAGTGCAGCAGCTGAATTGAACAGAAGAGGAACTGTGCAGTGAATGGACATGGCACACATAGCATAAAATGCAGAAGAACAGACAGTGCAAGTAATGTGTGCAGAAAGGCGATGAGGCAGACAAAGCAACGAAATGCAACAGATCAGTGATGAGTCTGGTAAGCCATTGTTGAACATCATATCACTGTAATAAGTTTCAGTAGCAAAGTTTTTTATTTCAGGGTGGAAGGGAGGTGCTAGGGAGGACTGTTTTCCTCATAGGTTCAAGTGGGTGCTTGAACACAGGGAGTTGTAGCTTCCATATGGTTGCAGCCGGAGAAATCTTGTTCTGTGTTATACAGGTCGGTGTCTGTATGATTGGAAGTTGGTGCTTCCATCCAGTTGGTGCTGGAAACACTCAGGGAGTTGGTGCTTCCTTCTAGTTGGTGCTAGAGAAACTAGGGAGTTGGTGCTTCCTTCTAGTTTGTGCTAGAGAAACCAGGGAGTTGGTGCTTCCTTCTAGTGGGTGCGAGAGAAAACAGAGAGTTGGTGCTCTCAGCAAGTTGCAGCTTGCAAAACAAAGGTTGTATCCTCATTATGAGTTGGTGCTCATATGTATGATAATGTAAAGAATGTAACTATTATTTATCATATAAAGAAAAAGAGGTTTTTACCCTTTATTTGTTTCCTCAGGAAATATCTGTCTCTGTGTATCACATGTGTGTGACTGATGCTGAATGTGCCTTTGTTTATCTCTCTGCATTATTGTGATCATCATTGAGTGCCTTGTAAAGATTTTAAAAGAAGCATTATTGTTTAAGCATGGTAACAACTGATTCACCCCCCCTCTCAGTTGTCCAACAGAAGGGTTCGTTTTTTCTCTCTCCTTCATTATACCAGATTGGCTCCAAGTTGTTCACCAGGAATGGCTACACGATCCCAAAATTTTGCATTCGAAACAACAATTGCAGGCCATTTCTCTAGTTTCCCCAGTGTAATATTGGCACAATGATGAGCTTCAATACAAAGGCCATTTGTATTTAAGTAAACAGTCAAAAATTAAATCCACGGTACTTTCTGAGCTTCATGCTACACCCACCACTCGACACTCAGGGTTTACCAAAACCTATGATCGGGTCAAATGTTATTTTTTTTGGGATGGTATGGAATAAGAATTCACAATTTTATGGAAGAATGTGATGTTTTTCAACACCACAAGGGAAAAATAGTCAAATCTCCCAGCACATTACAGTTGCTTCTGATTCCACCTGCTATTTGGAGCGATATCTCTATGGATTTTATTTTAGGCTTACCTAAATCGGGCAATAAATCCGTCATCATGGTGGTAGTTGATCATATTTCCAAGTATGCTCATTTATGTGATCTTCAACACCCATTTACAGCCTCCACTATGGCTCAAATTTTCATGGATTAGGTCTTCAAGCTTCATGGCATGCCTCATTCTATTGTTTCTAGTCGCGACCCAACTTTCACCAACAATTTCTGAAAAGATCTTTTGAAGCTACAAGGCACCCAATTGCATCTTAGCATAGCTTATCATACCCATACTGATGGTCAAACAAAAGTTGTCAACAAGTGTTTGGAAACATATTTGAGGTGTTTTTCATCGAAAAGGAAAAATTAGTGGCTCAATGTTTAACACTAGCTTAATGGTGGTACAACACTTCTTACCATACAACTACTCACATTAATCCTTTTGAAGCAGTATATGGACAAAATATACCTTCATTTCTCTCATACTTTCTAGGTGTCTCGAAGGTCCAGGCGGTTGACCAAATGCTTACAATTTGAGAGGATATTCTCCATACCCTTAAAGATAATTTGGTCATGGCCCAGAATCGCATGAAGCAACAAGAAAATCAAGGTCAGTCTGAATGTCAATTTGCAGAAGGAGATCAGGTGTTTCTTTGACTACAACCTTATAAGAAAAATTCCCTCAAGATTGACCATTGTCATAAACTAGAGCCCAAATTTTATGGTCCTTATACCGTTCTTAAGCATGTGGGACATGTGGCCTATAAGTTATCTTTTTCGAGTCATTCTAAGATACATTATATTTTTCACATTTCATTCTTAAAGAAAGTGATTGGAAATAAGTGACAAACTCAAATCAAACTTCCCGAGTTCGACTAATAAGGCTCCATTTGGCTACAACCACAAGCCATTTTGGACTAGCATGAGAGTCATCTATGTCAACACACCATCAAGGAAGTGCTATTCCAATGGAAAGATACAACTCTAGCATATGCCACTTGGGAACCAGCTACCATTCTGCAATAATTTTCTCATCTCAAGCCTTGAGGACAAGGATGTTTTTAAGGGGGGGGGGGACATGTTAGGGACATAACCCCTCATGTAGGCATAGAAATAAGGAAGAATAACTCAAATGTAAGAAGGCCTAATAGAAGCTTCCACTTCTAGAAGGATCTTCCTCTAGATTTTTCTTTTGGATAGACATATTTAGTATAAATAGGAGTAGAGGGTATGAGTAGTTTTGTCTTGGATATTATTGTAATAGATATCTTCTCTTTTGGAGGTATCCCCTTCGAAGACGCAAGTGAACATTTCTCTCAGTCATCAAAGTGATCTTTCTGGTGTTATTCCAGTATTATTCTGGTATTGTGGTGGTATAGTTCTGGTTATAACATTGTTTATCTACCATTTCTAGGTAATTATTTTTGTTCTGCATACTATTTTATATTTGGAGTATTACACTGGTGAGGATCTTGGTGATCATGTCACTAATTTTCATCTTTGGTTCTCTTCCAATTCCCTTAGTGATGATTCTATTCATTTGAGATTGTTTCAATGCACCCTCATGGGGGTTGCAACAAAATGGTACATTGAGCTAACAGGGGGAACATACAGGAATTTTAATTAGACGTTTTTAGTCTTTCTTAACCACTTCCAATTTCTGGTTCATTACGATGTCGACATAGAATGTTTTTCGGCCCTCCGCGAGGAGAAATCCACCCATATCTCGGATCATTTCCAAGAGTGGCGTAGATAGAAAAGGTTGATCAAATCCTACATTCCTCTAGAGTTCCTATTGGAATGGTTTCTTAAGTATTTACTTCATTATATTTCAAAGGATGTTTCTACATAGGGGGTAACATATGAAGAGGAAGCTATTTTCAAATCCCATCAATTATATCTCATATATGCTCAATTTGGGATGTTATAATAAATTCTTCCTCATGCACTGAGGTTAAACTACGACCCTAGACAAAATATCGAGCCTCGTGCCAATGGCATTATAGGATCCACAAATGTTAATTCTACAGACTTGGTGATGAACCAATTGAAATATTTGTCTCTAAATGAGTCTGTAAGAGGACAATCTTCGTTTGTGTCCTCCACTCCCACTTAGTCGGCAGATGTGCATTCTTTACATTTGTCAACAAACCTGAATTGTAACTAACAACCATGAGGGAATAGAAGGAAAGGACAGGGTAATAACCATAAGGGTGGGAAGAATAATAATAATAAACCCAAGGAAAACATTAACAATGATAGATTGAACAATAATGTTGGTGAGGGCAAGAAATAGAAGTGAAAGGTGAAGTTCCTTGTAAACTTTGTATTGATGATCACCTTACCCACTTATGCCCCAAACTCGAGGAAGACGTGAGGATCTTATCTCAATCTCCCACTGTGATGACTAATCCATTTTCACACAATCAACACATGGCCTCAATCTCCCCCTATGCTAGAAATGTGGCGATTTGGAATCAAAACCCCCTTGCGCATCAAGGTGACCGTCTATTTGTAAATATGGTCAAGTATCAGATTAATCTAGCCACTTAATCTCACGATTACGGGTCTTCACAGACTGTTCCAGGTCTAGAGTCACCCCCTTCTCTGGAAACATCTTTGCAGATCAAAAATCTAGAGCCTCATCCTTGTATTCTGAAAGGAGTACTAAAACACTCTACCCACAACCCTAATGATAGAGCTATCGAGAACTACTCGATTTTCAAAAATCTGGGTCAAACCCCTTGTGCGATGTCAACTTTGGAGGTGATCGAGACGTGTACTTCATAAAGGAATGCCTTTCTATCTACCTTAGGATCTATAGACCCATGTGGCTCAAAGGTTATCAGGTTTTACATTACATATGTTAAGCCTCACTTTCCTTACCACGTGGCCTTTCAAATCCACATGAATTACTCAAAGTATACCATCAAGTGTATTGTTATTGATGAAGGTGATGAGACAAGCATGATGTCTCTAACCTGTTGAAAATCCATTGGCTCTCTAACCCTCTCTCAATCTATGACTATATTTACCACATTTCATGGTCATTCTTTCCATCACCACAAAATTCTTCCCACTTTTTCATTCTAGCTAGGTGGAAAGACTATGGAGGTGGATGTCGAGGTGGTTGATGCGCCCCTTCACTATAACTTATCTTAGGGTATAATTGGAATTATGCCATGACTACATTCATGCCATCTGTTTTCCATACTTTATGCTTTCCCCATGAAGGGAAAATTGTGATGATTGATCAATTATCCTTTGCGCATGCTAGTCCCAATGCATCAGTTGGACCTTCGATCCCCATGATCAATAATTCTTAGCCGACAACTAAGGATATTGGTGTCAAAATGTATTCCTCTCTCATGGATACCTTTAATTTTGTCACACCAATTCATTATATTTATGCCATGTCCAGTAGGCCTACTTCGTCAATAGGGTATGCTCCTTTTCGCACTTTGTATTTCAACTATCCTTGGACCCTACCTTCCCTAACCATGTCTTGTGAAGGTCAGTCACATATTGGAATGGAAATGCCACTGTCAGTGGAAAAGATAACATATCAGGCTGTTCTTATCTCTATTGTTGACCTGTATCCTATCTCCTTGTAGACGGATGAGGAGGACCTTGTTCTCAAGCCCGTATGGGCCACTTCATCATCTTTCTCATATTATTTCCTCGCTGACACTTTACCTTCGAATGAAGTGATCTTAGAGGCCATGAGTGGTCCTAATAGTCTATGGCATGATACACATAATCTCTCTTATGTCCTCCCATAGATTGTTAGGAACAAATAGGACGAATTTAGATCTACTTTGAGTGAGATATTTGGTCACATCGTGGTTCACTAGATACGCATGAGATTTATGCTAAAAGAAACATGGAGAGTATTTCTCCTACCATCACGATTGATATCTCTCACATTCCTGGTAAAATTGAAAATGTATATATCAGTGCGGATTGTTCTCCTGAAGAAATTAAGATCTAAAGTGTTATCAATTGGAAGGATTAAAGGTGTGACAATAGATTTGGATGGAGTGTTCACTAAGGAAAGTTTTGAAGTGATAGATATAGTAGATGGAACAATACGTTACCCAACATTACTTAGATTGGATTGGGCATTTGATAACTAGAATATAATCAACCTGAAGACAAGAAAAATGATTTTTGAATCAGGAAAATATAGATTCATTGCACCATTGGATCCTTCAAAAGGAGAAAGGTTTGTAGAGGCCACTTGTTTGGATATGGAGGAAATAAACCAGTTGTACAGAACCACCACGCGAGAAGAGGATTATGTTAACCCAACTACGGATGGGGTACTCAGCTAGAGAAGAATCACATCTTGTGCTTCTGAATCAGACACGGGTTTGGAGAATTGGAAACAACGATTACATGAAGTTTCCATAAGGAGGTGCACAATAATAGACCGTGTAGTAAGATGGGTTGGTATAGAGATAAGAGAACCTCCTAGTTTTCATGGGCTAAATTACTTAGAGGAATTCTTGATGAAATATGAAAAGGAAGTGTTAGAAAATCATAGGCTCTTAGCCCTAGATATTTCACTTAATGAAACACCTGCAAGATGGTGGGGTGCACACAAAGAAACAATTCAGGACTAGTATCAGTGTAAATGACTACTGCGCATTATATTTGGCACATAAAAAGGGATCAATAAAATGCATAGGTAGGATGGAAAAGGAACACTTGGAGAAGTGCAGGACATAATGGAGGATGGAACCACTAGAGGAATGGACTCATCACTTTATCCATACATTGGAAGGGATCCAAGGGAACTGGTACATAGACTAAGATATCCATAGAGGTACTACATAATGGACATGATTTCAACAGAATTTTGTAATAACCTTATCATTTGAATATGAGAACCCCAATATTGATTCAGCATTGAAGTTGATACGAGGAGTGATATTTGATGATAAACCAGTGGTTGAAATCATGAAAAAATATCAACAATAGAATAGATAGACAATTAAAGGCTTACTCTCATGTTATCCTGTCGAAGAGGACGCACCAGATGAAGATGACCCATGCAAAATTCAGATTACATATATTGAAGGAGAGAGAGGTGTGGAGGGTCCATATCTAGAGTCATATGTATTTGATGCACCAATCAAATTTAAGAAAGTCAACATTTGGACAAATGACAATCCTAAAATGGCAAGTATTGGAGACTATTGGGATGAGAAAACATTATAAAGAATAACATAATTACTGCGAGAATACAATGACCTGTTTCCAAAAACCTTTATAGAGATGAAAGGAATAGCATGGGAGCTATTTTATATGAAGATACCCCTCAAACCTTAGGCTAGACCTATCAGGCAGAGACCTTACAGATTGAATCCAATGTATAAGAAGAAAGTGAAAGAAGAAATTGAGCGAATGTTGGAAGTTGGAATTATAGAACCAATAAGGGAATCTGAATGGATGTCATAGACCCCTGACCCTCGGCCCGAGATCTACTCAGGATCATTCTAAATATGCTCTCCTGAGTCTGATTGACTCTTTGATTTTCCCCACAGGTAATCCTACACACACAATGGTGTTTTTCCATAGGTCCTTATGAGTATGCCCACGTGATAAAAAACAAGGCCTCACCCAAATATCCTGACCAACAATATGATCACGCCCTTTTCTGAATCAGTATTTCAGATTTCGAGATATCACGATTACTGTTGTCAAGTTTCCTGTCTCTATAACCTCCGAAACCCAAAATGCCGAATTGTCTAAATCTTTGGCCATGTCCTCCTCCACAACTGTATCGTGTTTCACAACTTTGGAAATTCCGGTGCAAAGTACCCCAATTCCTTGTCTTCAAAAACATCGAAATGCCGAACCCTGACGCGTTCAGCAAAAGGCTGGCTTCCAATAAAACTTTTCGCTGATTCGGAGTTTCGGACTTCACGACTTCGCGAATCCTGATGAAAGACTCCCGGCTCTTCAACCTCCAAAACCACGAAAGGGTCAACGGCTATTGACACTACCTGACAACAAGTACATTCGACCTGTCTTCTCAACTGTCCTTAGTCTCTAACGTGGATTCCTGCCACCTGTCACTCTTCCCAGCTTTCAGGACTTGAACAAGCCTTCGATTTCCATTCCCCTACCACTTTGAAACCCCAAATTCCAAAATGGTGCCTTCTACGGAATCAATGGTTGATAGCCTCCCTTTATATCCAATGGCCCACGTTATTTTAGACTTCTAAGTACTGGGAGTTTGAGACTCTCGATCCCAAACTCATGTCTTCTCGGGTTTTTGAGCCCCGAAACACTGAAATGTTGAAATGCCACTTCACAATATTTCATGTTTCGCAACTACGTGGTTTTTCAATGCAAAGGCCCTGGCTCCTTGTCCTCAGGATTTCTGGTATTCCAAATCCCGAATTACCGAAATCTCAAAATTATTCACTTAACAATTATTTTCGTGATTCAAGAGTTAGAGTGACCAAGGATTTTGGCTTACACTCAGGACTTACAAACTCCGAATCCCTCAAATGATCGGACACTCAAAAAAGATCACGACCAACCGTCCACGTTGATTCCTAATACCAAAGTGATGGGTTCATCCTCCCCTATCCACCTTCCAGCTTCTCTGAATCCTTCGGTCCTCGCGACTTCAGGAGTTCTCTTTGGAGAATTCTGACCACTCATTTCCTCCTTGATAGCTTCTGCGAAATATGAACCAGTGTTCTTTGTCTGAACTTGGATTCGGCAAAGTGACTTCACTCTGTCTCCCTTTTAACACTTCAAAGGCACTAACCCTCCTGAGATTTCACTTGCAAACTTGAGTCTCAGAAGGACTCCTGCACGCACTCCTTACGATGATCTTTCAAATACTTCTAAATATTTGATTATTTGACTCTGTGCACCTTCTACAACAACAGTCTTTTATCTTTCAACCTTAGTTGATAAGTTTAACGATTCAAATAGCCTGCACACACCTTGCACGGCTTCTATGCTTCACCTGCACTTCTACTGGAATGAGAACAACGATATCTCTCCTAAGCTTTCTGAGATAAAAGTCAGGACCCTTTTCAACGCACACCTTGCGGACGTTTCACTGCACTCCTTGCAGGAACTTCTCTCACTCAAGAAGAGAAACAATTGAAACTCATTCTCTCTCTCTCTCTGACTTCAAACATTCAACATGAAATCATACATACACAACATAGTCTCATAAAAAATGTATAGCAGAGAGAATAAAATGACCATAAGCATACCATTCACCATGTATAAATATAAAACATCATAACACCATGAAATTTGATTCAAAGCTTCATATATTAATTCAAAGCTCCTGTACATGGATTCTTCTCTACAACTCTCTGCTACAACTCTTTTCTTCTGTGTTGTGCTAATGATACAACTACTACTATGATACAAAGGCGAGGGTGTCTATATCCATTTTCCCTCTTACTCTTCTAAGCTGTCTAATCTATTAATTCAAACTTACCTACTTTCATTAACTGGGCTTAAATGCCTTCTACATTGATAGATGAGAGAAAATCGCTCACGATCTATTTACAACAGCCATATATAAATGCAAGTACACTTCTAGCTACTACATTAATATCCATTTCTTAATCTTTCAAAAACATTTCAAAATGTGCAAAACGTGTGTTGCGCTTTTTCATCTTTCTTCCACCTTCATGTTTGCTTGGCTGGCTGCTTATGATTCTCCTACATCATACTCCCTTGCTTGAAAATTTTCATGAACTCCTGTTCATGAGATCTTGCACGGTCTTCCCATGCCTATGAATTTCTGCTTCATCTTCCCAACTGGCATCTTCAACTAGATGTCCCTTCCACTTAACCAAGTATTTGAAATACTCTTTTCTCTTGGTCTTCCTGCTGAATTTCTTGCCAATTATACTTTCCATCTGTGGATTTTCAGCTACAGGCATTTGTTTTGTCCACTAAACCTCTGTATATTCATCCTCTGCTCCTGTTTCTTCATATTTGTAAGGGTACAAATCCACAACATTGAATATCGGTGAAATTCCAATCCCATCAAGTAATTCAATCTCATATGTGTTTGCCCCAAATTTCTTCATGACCTTGCATGGTCTAATATTTTTCATCTTCAGTTTATTATATGTTCCTCTGGGGAACCTCTCCTTCCTTAGATGTGCAAGAATCAGATCACCAACTTCAAATTGAAGTTTTCACCTGGTTGATCTGCTCTCTACTTGTATTCTTGACTTGAGCTCTGCAATCGCTCCTTAACTCGGTTGTGAAGCTCCTTCATTGCTTTTGCAAAGTCCTCTGCACTAGCACTCCTGAATTCATCTTGTTCAAAATATCTCAATTCAAAAACTCCCCTTGGCTACATTCCATATACAATTTGGAATGGAATCTTCCATGTGCTTCTATTGACTGAATCATTATAAGAAAATTCCACCTATGGAAGAATGTGATCCCATTGACTATGGTGTTCAGTCACTAGGCTCCTCAACAAATCTCCCAAGCTTTTGTTCACAACTTATATCTGTCCATATGTTTGAGGATGATATGCTAAGCTAAAAGACAAACTTGTCCCCAACTTCTTCCATAAAGTCCTCCAGAAACGCCCTATGAACTTGGTATCTCGATCAGAAATGATACTCCTTGGCAAGCCGTGAAGTCTGACGACTTCCTTGAAAAACAGGTTCGCAATATGAGTTACGTCATTGGTTTTCTGGCATGGTATGAAATGTGTCATCTTGGAAAATCTATCGACTACCACAAAGATTGAATCATAGCCCTCTTTTCATTCTTGGCAGTCCCAATATGAAATCCATGCTCACTGCATCCCACGACCTCTCAGGTATGGGTAATGGCTGGTATAACCCTGTGTTCTGCCTTTTCCCTTTTGTGTGTTGACAAATCCTGCATCTGTCCACAAATTTCTTAACATGTGTCCTCATCCCTGGCCAAAAATATAAGCCATTCAACTTTGAGAATTTTTTATCATGACCGAAGTGTCCGCCCAATCCTCCACTATGTTTTTCCTTCATCAGGTTCTCCCTCATGGAGCATTTTGGAATACATAGTTGATTGCCCCTAAATAATAATCCATCCTGGATCATATATTCGGTCCATTGGCTTCTGTCCCTGAGAACTGGATTCTCATATGCCTCATATGCCTCCTTAGAATCTGGGTCATCCCTGTACATTTCTTTGAGTTTATCGAAACCCAAAGTCTTGACTCTAAATTCCTGCATAAGCAAACATTTCCTGCTCAAAGCATCAACAAATTTGTTAGCAGTTCCAGAAATATGCTTAATCACAAAAGTAAAATTCTACATGAATTCAACCCATTTATCATGCTTTTGGTTCAACTTCTCCTGTTGAGTCACAAATTGTAAAGTGTGATTATCACTGTATAAAACAAACTCTTTAGGAACCAAATAATGTCTCCATTTCTTCAATGCTTGTATGAATGCATAAATTTTTTGGTCATATGTTGAGTATTTGATCTTCGCTTCATTCAATTTTTCACTGAAGTATGGGATTGGCTTGTCATCTTGGCTTAAGACTGCTCCAATTGCAAATCCACTCACATCACACCTGACCTTAAATGTCTTGCTAAAATCCGACAAAACCAGAATTGGTTGTTCCGTGATCTTCTTCTTCAACAGGTTGAAGCTCTTCTTTGCTTCTTCTATCCAGTGAAAAGATTTATGTCTTTTCTTCACCGTATCCATCATTGGTGCGATGATTCCACTGAAATTTCGGATGAATTTCCTGTAGAAACTAGCCAAACCATGGAAGCTTCGAACTTCAAACACACCTTTCAGTGATGGCCAATTCTTAATTGCATTTACCTTTTCTGGATCCATCTTCAACTCATTTGTAGAGATAAAAAAAACCTAAATAAATGAGTTATGTCCTCATAAATGATGATTTCTTCATATTTATTAGTAATTTCTCTTGCTGTAAACTCCTCATCACTGCAGCTAAATGCTTTAAGTGCTCTGCTTCTGTCTTGCTGAAAATTAATATATCATCAAGATATACAATGACGAATTTCCCAATGAAATCCTTCAGGACTTCGTTCATCAACCTCATGAAAGTACTGGGTGCATTTTTTAAGCCAAATGGCATAAAAATCCATTCATACAGACCCTCATTCATCTTGAATGTTGTCTTCCATTCATCACCTTCTCTCATTCGAATCTGATGATACTCGCTTTTCAAATCAATTTTTGAAAAAAATCTTGCTCCACTCAAGCAATCCATCAAGTCATCCATCCTTGGCAATGGAAATATGTATCTGATGGTAATCTTATTGATTTCCCTTGAGTCGGTACAAATTCTACAACCTCCATCTTTCTTTGGGCTGAGCATTGTCGGAACAACACATGGACTCAAGCTTTCTCTAATCAATCCTTTGTCCATTAAATCCTGGACTTGTCTCTTAACTTCTTCATTTCCCTGCGGTGTCAATCAGTACATGGATTTTTTGGTAAACTGGCTCTAGGTATAAGATCGATGTGATGGCTTATACTCCTGATCGGTGGCAACGAACAAGGTAGTTCGTCCAGTACTATATCAGCGAACTCTTCCAACAACTTCTGGATTTCTTCTAGTAAATCATCTATCCTTGTATTGATCAAAACAATTCTGGGCTTCCTGACCACAATAAATTGTGTATCTTCCTTCTTCTTAACCTCATTAAGAAGTTCCTTCCCACTCATGAGAAGTACAGTGTTTCTCATCTCTGTTTTCACCTCTTTACCCTTAATCGACAGGAACATGTGCATCCTACCATTCTTCTCCAGGGTGTATGTGTTCTTTCTCCCATCATGAATCACATTCCTGTCATATTTCCATAGTCTACCCAACAATAGATGAAAAACATCCATGGGAATGACATCACATAATATTTCATCCTTATATCCTCCTATTTTAAATTCAACTAAAAATTGTTTAGTAACATTTACCTGATGTCCTTTTTGTATCCATGAAACTCTGTATGGGCTTGGATGTACAATAGTCTCTAGCTCCAGCTTTTCTACCATTTCTGTAGATACAAGATTGTTTGTGCTACCGCTGTCCACTATGACTTTGCATACCTTGTCTTTAGTTTTGCATGCAGTCCGAAACAAACTGTTTCTTTGGGTTGGGTTCTCTAGTTCCTTCTCTGACGTTAAGAGAACTTTCCTCATCATCAAGGATCTTTTTCCCTCAGCATATTCTACCTCAACATTCCATCCTTGAGCTTTGACAATGTGAGTTTCACCACCATCTTTCTTCTTATCTAGACACTCATAGGATTTATGTCTGATCTTTCCACAGACAAAGCATTTTATTTCACCGCCTCTACCTCTTCCTCTTCCTCTAGCTCGAGGAAAAGTATTTCTATCGGCATACTTCCCTCTCTGTGAGCTTCCGCCTCTCTCATGTTGAGTTTGAGGATTATTTACCTCTTCTTTAGATTTATGAGTCCTATCTTGGGCAATTATTTTGCCTCTGGCTGGACTTCTACCTCGGCCTCTTTGACCTTGCTTCTGACTCAACTTCTCTTCGAATTTCAGAGCTCTCTGATACGCATCCTCCACATTTTGAATGATCATCATGCTCATCTCATCTTGGATGTCATATCGCAAACCATTCATGTACCTAGAAACTTTTTGATCATCGCTTTCCTGATGACCTGCTCTGATGTTTATCTTATAGAACTCTTCAGTGTATTCTTTCATTGACATCAACTTCTGTCTCAAATTTTTCATCCTCCGAAACAGAGTGATTTGATAATCCTTGGGTATGAATTTGGATTTCATCTTTGCAACCATTCTATCCCAGTTCTTGATTCTCTACTTACACTCGCATCATCTGTCAGCCTGCAGTTCATCCCACCATAGTGTTGCATGCCCTTTAAGTGTAGTAATGGCATGTTTGACCTTCTTGTCTTCCTCGACATACTCATAGTTGAAGTATTTATCTAGAGCTCTAATCCAGTCTAGAAGCTCTTCAACATCCAGGTTTCCCTCATACACTGGAATATCCATCTTTTCTCCAGCACCTATCCTTGCAACAACCCTGAATAGGTTTTCATCTGCAACATCTTCGACTGCAACTTCTTCTCCTTTGTTTCCAACTTCATTTTCACTTTCAGCCTCGCTAATATCCCTAGCGTCAACTGTGCGCCTCTGTGTTGTCTCCATGGCATCAAGCCTGGCATGTAGCTCATGCATTTCTCTTTCCACTGTTGGATCAGGCATTGGTTTATCTCTTCTTCTTGGCGGCATGGCTGTAAAATGTTCCTCTTTTCTCTACTACAGAAAGAAAAGAATTTTTTCTATATCTCTGATACCACTTGTCGCACACCCCCGACCCTCGGCCCGAGATTCGCTCAAGATCGTTCTAAATATACCCTCCTGAGTCTGATTGACTCTTTGATTTTCCCCACAGGGAATCCGACACACACAATGGTGTTTTTTCATAGGTCCTTATGAGTATTCCCACATGGTAAAAAACAAGGGCTCACCCAAATATCCTGACCAACAATATGATTGCACCCTTTTTTGAATCAGGATTTCAGGTTTTGCGATATCGCGATTCCTGTTGTCGAGTTTCCTGTCTCTACAACCTTCGAAACCCGAAATGTTGAATTGCCAAAATCTTTGGCCACGTCCTCCTCCACAGTTGTATCACGTTTCGCGACTCCAGGAATTTTGGTGCAAAGGACCCCGATTCCTTGTCTTCAAAAACACCAAAATGTCGAACCCCGATGCGTTCAACAAAAGGATGGCTTCCAACGAAACCTTTTTCCGATTTGGAGTTTCGGACTTCGCGACTTCACGAATCCTGATGCAAGACTCCCGGTTCTTCAACCTCCAAAACCCTAAAATGGTCAACGGGTATTGACACTGCCTGGAAACGAGTACGTGCCACCTGTCTTCTCAACTGTCCTTGGTCTCTGATGTGGATTCCTTCCACCTGTCACTCTTCTTAGATTTCGAGACTTGAACAAGCCTTCGATTTCCGTTCCCCTACCACTTCGAAACCTCGAATTCTGAAATGGCGCCTTCTACAGAATCAACGACTGATATCCTCCCTTTAGATCCAACAGCCCACGTTATTTTAGACTTCTGTGTACTGGGAGTTCGAGACTCTCGATCCCAAACCAATTTCTTCTCGAGTTTTCGAACCCTGAAAGACTGAAATGTCAAAACGCCACTTCACAATATTTCACGTTTCATGACTCCGGGGTTTTTCAATGCAAAGGCCTTGGCTCCTTGTCCTCAGGATTTTCAGTATTCTAAATACTGAATTACCAAAATCCTGAAACTATTCACTTAACAATTCTTTTCATGATTCAGGAGTTAGAGTGACCAAGGATTTTGGTTTACACTCCAGACTTACAAAATCTGAATTTCCGAAATGATCCGACGCTCAAAAAAGATCACAACCAATGGTCCACGTTGATTCCTGATACCAAAGTGATGGGTTCATCCTCTCCTATCCACCTTCCATATTCTCTGAATCCTTTAGTCCTCGTGACTTCGGGAGTTCTCTTCGGAGAATTCAGACCACTTGTTTCCTCCTTGATAACTTCTGTGAAATATGAACCAGTCTTCTTCATCTGAACTTGGCTTTGGAAAAGAGACTTCACTCTGTCTCCCTTTTAACACTTCAAAGGCACTAACCCTCCTGAGCTTTCACTTGCAAACTTGAGTCTCATAAGGACTCCTGCACGCACTCCTTACGACGATCTTTCAAATACTTCAAAATATTTGATTCTTCGACTCTATGCACCTTCTGCAATAGCAGTCTTTTACCTTTCAACCTTAGTTGAAAAGTTTAAGGCCTCGACTAGCTCGCGCACACCTTGCACGGCTTCTGTGCTTCACTTGCACTTATGCTGGAATGAGAACAATGATATCTCTCCTGAGATTTCTGAGATAAAACTCAGGACACTTTTCAACGCACACCTTGCGGATGTTTCACTGCACTCCTTGCAGGAACTTCTCTCACTCAGGAAGAGAAACAATTGAAACTCATTCTCTCTCTCTCTCTGACTTCAAACATTCAACATGAAATCATACATACACAACATATCCTCATAACAAATGCATAATAGAGAGAATAAAACAACCATAAGCATACCATTCACCATGTATAAACAAAAAACATCATAACACCATGAAATCTGATTCAAATCTTCATATATTAATTCAAAGCTCCTGTACATGGATTCTTCTCTACAACTCTCTGCTACATCTCTCTTCTTTTTTGTTGTGTTAGTGACACAACTACTACTATGATACAAAGGCGAGGGTGTCTATATCCGTTTTCCCTCTTACTCTTCTAAATTGTCTAATCTATTAATTCAAACTTACCTACTTTCATTAACTGGGCTTAAATGCCTTTTACATTAACAGATGAGAGAAAATCACTCACGATCTGTTTACAACAGCCAGATATAAATGCAAGTACACTTCTAGCTACTACATTAATATCTTCTTCTTAATCTTTCAAAAACATTTCAAAATGTGCAAAACGTGTGTTGTGCTTTTTCCAGTTGTCTTCCGCCTTCATGTTCACTTGGCAGGTTGCTTACGATGCTCTTGCATCAATGGGTCAGTCCCATGGTATTCCAAGAAAACAAGCAAGGGGGGATATGTATTTGTGTGTATCTAAGGAAACTCAATGATGCTTTCTTACATGACCCTTTCCCTACCCCTTTTACGGATGAAGTCTTAGAAAATGTGGGAAGCGAGGAAGCATATTCATTCACAAATGGATTGTCATGATACAATCAGTTCAAAATAGCTCCAGATGATAGGTATAATACTACTATTTCTACAGAATGGGGATCCTACCAATATACAGTCATACCCTTTGGACTGAAGAATGCACCAACTATCTTTTCAAGAGTAGTCATAGCTTCTTTTAAGGAATTCATACATCAGTTTCTAGAAGTATATCTAGATGATTGGACTGTATATATTATTTTGAAGGATCATGTAGAGGTGTTAAGACTAATGTTGGAAATATGAAAACAATATTAGATATCATTAAACATCAAGAAATGCATTTTTGGTACACCTTTTGGGATATTGTTGGGACATATAGTGTGTAAACAAGGTTTACTAGTTGATTGTGCTAAGATTCTAGTCATTGTAAATTTACCACCACCAAAGTCAGTGCGCCAGTTAAGAGAAATACTGGGACATATAAGCTATTATAGGAAGTTTATAAAGGGGTATGTGCAGATTACTGCACCAATGGAAAAATTGTTAAAGAAGGACACCAAATTTTAGAGGAATGAGGACTTTCAACAAGGATTGGACACTATAAAGGAAAATATGGTGACAACACCTATATTAGTATTTCCAGATTGGGAAAAGACATTTCATGTACACCTAGATGCATCAGATATATCACTTGGATAAATTATGGCATAAGCAGGAGCAGGGGACTTAGACCATCCTATATCCTTTGTAATAAAAAAGCAGTCAGAATCAGAGCAGAATTACAACACCACAGAAAGAGAAGGCCTAGCCATGGTATATGCACTTTAGAAATTCAGGCACTATCTAGTCAACAAGCTAGTATTGGGGGGTGAGGATCTGTAGATGGCTATTATTATTCCAATAATTATATTTCAAAGTGATAGTCAAAATAGGGAAGCTAAATGCAAGACGTGATCACCTATCAAGAGTAACTAATGGAAAAGAACCTACTAGCCAGGAAGACAAATTTCCCAATGAAAAATTATTTTCAGTATAAGTAGTTGATGAATACTTAAATGATATTATTGAATACTTAAGTACAGGGGTTGCACCACAAGACTTTAACACTATGCAAAAGAAAAACCTGGTAGTCAGAGTTACAGACTATCAACTCATTGCAGGTCATTTATAAAATATGGGCACATATAGGATTTTGAGAAGGTGTGTATTGGAACATGAATGACCCAAAAGTTTGGCAAAATCTCATGGAGGTTGTTGGGTGCAGGCCTATTTTGAGAAGGAAGTCTATTTTTGGTCCAGACCTATTTTTGGGAGAAAATATCTATTTTGGGAAAGACCTATTTTTGGAAAGGAAGAGCTAGTTTTGGAGCGCACGCAACAGATGGAAAGAAAGAAGCATGTAGAAAAAAAAGGAAAAGGAGCATGCAGGAGTAAAAGAAACATGGTGCACATGAAGACAAGCCTAACCATGATAGGGTTTTTTGGCAAGATTGTAATGGCTATAAGCCATAAAAATAGTATAAATAAGGACCTAGGAGGTCTGTGAGAGATAGATATAGATAGATATAGATCAATCAAGAAAGGATAAGTGAGAATATATCATAACAAAGAGAGTGGTTTATGAATTTTGTAACCTGTTGAGGATAATAAGTCTTGTAGAAGAGTAGAGTAAGGTAGTTCTAAGGGTTAAGTCATAGGTTGAGGATCCTGATGTGATCTAGTTAGCCTCACAGAGGGTTCATACCCTCAATCTTGATTATATTACCGAAGATGTAATTCACACAACACAAGATTTTGTAGCAGAATAAATAAAAGAGAAGAGAATATAGATCTTTGTGGATGTATCCCCAGGAGGGGGTGAACCATGGTAAACATTGTGTTCTATGTGATTGTTAATGAATTTTTACTTTATGTTGATCATTAGATTACAAATGGATGGTTAAAATATTTATATGAGCATGCATGCATAGGTTAAAAGATGAATAAATCATAGAAGCAATTGAATGATCAACAAATACAATGTATAAGGAATAAATAAAACAATCACATATCTCCATTCATTCCTATACTACAAACACCTGAGTATTGCAGTCCCCCATAAAATCTATCTTGGGTGAGACTGCATTGTGCATCCTATGCGCAACGTCGCATTCTAGATTACCAGGAGGGCTGAGAGTTTTTAAGGGTTTTTGTTGGAAACCTGTTGAGATCTGAACCCGGGTCAGCCCAAGAAGAAGTTAAAGAAAAGACAAAAAATGGTTTTGTTGCTCGCTGAAACTACACGAGATTGAGTGGATGGGATTCATGGGAAAAAAATGTGGAGGATGAAAGTATAGAAGGGAATGTTCAGGCCATGGAATCCAATGAAGGTAGGGATTGAAATATGGTTGAAAACAAAGGAACTTCATTTTGTGTAGAAGGAAAATAGAAACCTTAAGTTAACAACACACAAATATCTTGACAAATACATGTTTAGTGACTTGCATGAGGTATTTTTATTTGATTTCCCGCATTTGTTGTAGTAGTGGTTATTGAGGTTAAAGAAAAACCACCCTAGAAAT
>ML834990.1:49123-72174 GCA_009831015.1 Picea engelmannii
AGGAAAATAGAAACCTTAAGTTAACAACACACAAATATCTTGACAAATACATGTTTAGTGACTTGCATGAGGTATTTTTATTTGATTTCCCGCATTTGTTGTAGTAGTGGTTATTGAGGTTAAAGAAAAACCACCCTAGAAATAAAATAATATAGTTGGAGTGGAATCCTGTGGAAATTTCACAACTTCAACAAGTTAATAACAAATTTACGCGCATAGTACATTTCTGGTTAGACAATATTGTTGCAGGATTTATCACCAAATTTGCAGTAGATACCGTGAAGTCCTACACTGTAGCAGAGAAGGACTTTCTAAAGGGACCCAGAGGTAGGTACATTAGATTTTTGTATACTTCAATCAAGATTTTATTGTATGACAACAATGTGATCACCATGGAATCAGAAAACTAAACTTCCCTGCGTGCATGGGGGAAGGAGCGAAGCACTCCCAGGAGGATGAGATATGGAAGAGGAGACGGATAAAGGAAAGAAGAAAGAGGCCATAGACCCAATCATGATGGAAGAAGACGAGATAAAGCATATAATGCAAAAATATGGAAAGACACACAGTGGAATGCCTTACCAATATAAAATGAATAAGAAGAAGAGATCCATAACCGACAGAGAAGGCTTGGAAATCGATGCAAAAGAGGTAGAGGATATTCGATTTGTGGATAAGATTGAGAAAATATTGCACAAAACATATGAAAGTAAAACAAGAGGTCTAGGGTTAGGGACGTAAGGAAAAAATCTTGATTGAGGAATAACGACATGGATGAAAATGAAATTACAAGTAATATTATCATATATGGATAGAACACATCATTTTGTTTCTGATGATATGCGAAATTCCATGTGGTTCCTCACGGTTAGGGAGATATGGCCTTGTAAATTTGGAAGCCTCGAAGAGTGGAAAACCCTAGAATCCCTAAATTAAGGAAAGGAGTTAGCTAACACAAGTATAAATACACCTCATGGAGTCATTCATAATCAAACCCATACATTTATTAATTGCTTATGTTTCTTGTAATCTAGTGATATTTTTCTAAGGTTGTAGTGTCATTTTATGAGGTAGCAAAGAAGGTTCGATAGAGAAAATCTTGGAGTTACAACAAAACCCTAGTTTATGAGGTATACATGAGTTGAAATCCTATAAGGGAGCGTATGTATGTGAGATGCAGTGGAGGAAAGAGAATATATATGCAGGTTGTATAAGGGAAAGTTGCATACATGTTAAAAGCTCATGAAAATTTGAATAGATGTTGGTACCAAGTCCCTAGAGTCTTAAAGCAAGTTCACAGGTCAGCATTCTACAGGTTCAAGTTAGCTACAAAAGTTCCAGTATGGTTATTAGTTTGTTTTGATGTTTAGATTTTCTTATGATGTGGTGAATTCTTGAGGAATTCTTGGTATAGTTAGTCTTGTAGTTGGATATGGTATATGTTGGTTGGTTGGCTTAGTGAGGAGAACTCTTATGAATAGTACAACATATGACATGGTTATTATAGTTCATATATTTGAGTTTCTTGTACACAGTTGAGGGATGTTCATGTTTTATGGTGATGTATTCATGAGGGACATGCATTGGTTTTTTGAGATGCTTCATTGATGACATGGTACAAATCTACGTATAGTTTTTGGTATGATATATGGTACAAGATTGATGTTTGATATGGTATATGGTTGAGATACATTTCTTGGCATATGGTTTTTCGTACATGGTATGGTATATCGTATGGTACAAGTGTTGATGTACATGGTTTATGTGCATGGTTGGCACATCGTTGGTACAGATTGATGTGCATGTACATGGTTGGTACATGGTTGATGTACATAGTTGATGTGCAAGGTTGGAACATGGTTGTTATACATTGATGTGCATGTACATGGTTGATGTACATGGTTGGTACATTGTTGATGTACATGGTTGGTACAGGTTTGATGTATATGGTTGGTACATGGTTGATGCATGGTACAGGCTAGTACTTGGTTGAGACACATATCTTGTGATGGTATGTGGTGATGTTGGTACATGCTTAGTAGAGGCATGTGTTGGTGATGTTGAGAAGATGGTTTGAGATATGCTCTTGGTGATCTTGGCATGAGTTGCATGCAGATGAGAGTGGATCTGGTTTCATGGACAAGACAGTGATTGGTTGGACAAGTTGTTGTGATAGTGATTGGTTGGACAAGTTGTTGTGATAGTGATTGGTTGACAGTGACATGTTGATAAATGACAGGTTGATGTGACAGATTGGATATAGTGACAGGTTGGACACAATGACAAGTTAAATGTTGATGTGACAGTGGCAGTGATAGTGATAGTGATAATGACAAAGTTTGTGGCAGTGATAGTGGAATATTCCATGGCAGAGTCCATGGAATATTCCATGACAGGGGTTTGGAGCCTCATTCCAGTTGTAGCTGGAGAATTTGGAAGTTGGTTCTTCCTATGAATGAAATCTTGATATATATAAGAAATCATTATGTGGTTTTCTCCCATTTGGGTTTCCACGTAAATACTGGTGTATTGTGTTCTAGATGTGATGTTTCTTATGTTTACATGCTTATGATATATATATATATATATATATATATATATATTGGATGCATGCATATAAGATACATTGATGATATATTGTTGAACATTGTTGTTAAAGTGACAAAATATATATTGTGGTTAAAAGTAGTATAAAGTTCTCATACTGATTCACCCCCCCCTCTCAGTATTCCAACAATTGGTTTCAGAGCAAGTTCCTTTAGAAAATAGTTTAACCATTGGAAGGAACATCATGGAGAGAAACAACTTGTATAAGAATGAAATACCACATTTTTATGGAAAGAAGTATGCATTATGGAGAAGAAGGACAAAAACATATGTATAAGAACATGGATTTGATGTTTGGAAATCGTTAGTAGATGGATACAAAGAGCCTACCACTCCTCCAATAGATAATGATGGAAAGAAACTCAGTCAAAAAAATTTGAGGGCTAAAAATTACATCTTGAATGGTTTGGTTGATTTAGTACATGTCAAGGTTATGCATTGTTATTTTGCAAAGGAGATATGGGACAAAATTTATATTTCTCATGAAGGGGATGCCAAAGTCAAAGTAGCCAAGATTCAAATTTACAGAGGTCAATTTGAACAACTAAAAATGAAAGAAGAGGAAGACATTGCATCCTACTTTCTATGAGTTGATGAAATAGTGAATGTTATTAAAGGTTTGGGAGAAGAAACAAAGGAACCAAACATTGTTCAAAAAGTACTAAGGTCTCTACCAATGAGATTTGATCTGAAAATTTCATCCCTAGAATAAAGAGAATACCTAGGTATGATAAGCATGGATGAACTACATGGATATTTACAGCTTATGAAATGAGGATAGTATAGGAAAACACATCCACTAAAGAAGCATATTTTAAAGCATCCAAAAGCACAAAGAAGAAGAAAAATCCTGAGTCAAAGACAAATTGCAATTGTAGAAATGATTCAGATGAGGATGAATAAATAGCCAACTTCGTAAGGAAGTTGAAGAGAGTAACTGGAAAGTACAAAGGTATGCTTCTCTTAAAATGTTTTAATTGTGGTAAAATTGGTCATTTTTCAAATAAGCGTCCTTATGATAAGAATTCAGATAATGATGAAAAGGAAGATCCCAAGAAAGAAAAGAAATATCAAAAGGGAAACATGAAAGATAAAAGAAAAGTCTTCAATAAAAATCTCTACTCAAGAGAAGACATTTCTTCATCTGATGAAGATGATGAAAGTGATAGTGACATGGAGAAAGTACTCTTATGGCTACGAAAAATAAGAAAAATGATGAAGAACGTGAAGTGGATCTTGAGGTAGAATTAATCAGTTCTTTAACTGATCTAAAGAAAGAAAGGAATAAAACCAAATCATTCAAAGAAGAAAACATCCACTTAAAAGCCCTACTTGAAGAAGGAAAAATAAAGGAAGAAGTAATGAAGATCCAAATGATAAATAAAGAAAAAGAGTGTTAGAAGATCGAAAAGGAAATTGTGACATTGAGATTTGAATTCAAGAAGATCAATAAGAACTTGAAAAATTCTCAAGTGTTAGAAAACATTCTCAACGGTCAAAGGCCATACAGTGACAAATCCAGACTAGGATACAAGAATGTTCATTTTGAGGAAGGTTCAAGCTCCATGACGAAAGAAACAAAAAAAAGGATTTATGTTGAAGTTCTCAAAGGAAGGAATCATGGTCAATGAGAATAAGAAAGGAATGAATACATAAGATGTAATGTACCAAGCCACTCGTAGGTCGAACACACTACTTCAAGCATGCTTCTATGCTAATTTGGAATTATGGGAAATTTTTAAATAATAAAGATGCATGAAATATTCACATGCATAGATCAAGATTCATGCTACCACATAAAATAAATGAACCATATTTCGTGCACCGCAATAACCATCAAGCATGCATATTATAGATAAAATTTTTATAGATAAATAAATACACAACAAAAATAAGATATTGTTGGCTGACGAAAATGACTGTCCATCAACTGGAAGAACGAGTTTGGTTCGGGGTTGTCTAAATAACCCAAGCCATTTGGTGTAACTCATTCTGATGGGTTTAATGGCTCCATTAGACAATCTAAAGTCCTAAAAGAAAATAAACAATAGAAAGAAATAACTAACTAATTACTAGATACTATATATTATATATGTACATATGCTATAATATAACTATTTTAGGTATTTTGAACAGAAAAAATACTAATATCACTCATATACATCATTTACAAATTGTGAGTTTTAATCGAAACTCACGAAATCAAATGCGAAATTTATTTCTGTTATGAAGTAGATAAAGAAATCACATTTGAAACTTTTTTTGTTTTCCTTTATAAATCTAACAAATCTTGCATCGAATGCACTATGAAACACAGATGTGTGGGTAGTCAAAAGTTGAACCATACATTCTGGTTTCATTAATATGTAAATGAAAGAATTAAGAAAAAAAAACAAAGAGGCTAACATGTGAGTGAGTTAGTGAAGTGTATCCAAGCGTCTGTATGAGTGAAGAACGTCTAACTGCCACGTCCAAGAGAGAAATCTGCAATGAACCTTATGACTATTCTAAATAAATTCAAAACATGTATTGGCAGCTTAAGTTTTAATGACATAGGAGGAAACACAAACATAACCCTGTGATCTTATAACTGCATATAATTAGAGTGAGATAAATCTAAAAGTAACCTATGCATTTCATCATTCAATTAAAATTCAAAGAAAAATCCTATCATTCTAATTGGAGATAGAATCATAGCATTTATATTTTGAGCAACAAATTATAGACAATATTTATAATATAAACATCCCGCACATAATAAATCATTAAGTCTAAAGCTATCTGACCTATTAATGTATTAGGATTAACAAAACATAAATGAAAACATCATTAACAAAAGGCTAAAGCCAAAATGCATATATGTTGTTTCATTAAGTCTTATAATCAATCGTCCATGTTCTGCCCTTGGCCAAGATGACTTCCATTACAAAATATGGAGTATTTAAAGAGTATGTGAAAGATAAACTTCCTATATTCTAATATAGGATCAGATCTCAAAAAATATCTAAAAGTTACAAATATAGAGGGCTTAGAGCCACTAAAGATCAAACTAAATCTTCTAAATTTATGAGAATTTCCTCCTATTTAAAATAATAAAAAATAAGATAGTTGATCGACTAAGTCCAGTCATGCTTCATCCCATGAGATCAACATCAGATACATCCCATCCTGAAAGAAAAATGAAATGAGCAAGTCAAATATTTTATTAACTAATAATTCTTAAATTTTATATGAGAATTGACTTGGCTACATAATCTCTCAATTCTGTAGACAATCTTATTATTGGTAACAAAAATCTAAATCGATATATATTTGTTTATAAAAATAAAAAAAAGCATAACTGTGATAAAAACCAATCTTACTATTCAACTAATAACAAAATTTGAATCACAATATCTCAGAATTGATCACAGCCTTGACAGTGTCAACGTTTTTTATAATGATATTGCTTGTCCTTTTCAAACTCTTTGTTTGTCTTTGTGCATTGGACTTGATTTCACGGTTTTTGTTTGTGAAGGATTCATTGAGAGTCATGAGAGCTTTGATCCTTTCTTGAAGGATGGGGATGTCTGTGTAGTACTGACCTATCCGATGTAAACAAACTTCACAATGTATAGCAGGGGCAATCGGTTGAGGAAGAATGTAATTGTGTGCTAAAACACCACTACTATCCACTGTCGGCCTTTGACTGAGCTTGATACCTGTAAATTCCTTGTTTTCTTTTAGACATGGTGGGAGATTATTCACATAATCGAATGGTTGATTAAGAACTGGTTTGGAACAATTCAGATCTTCCTTAGCCATAAAATTTTCAATCTCGGAGTCAGAGTCCTCGTGGATCTCGATTGATTCGATCAAGCTCACATGAGCTTTGGATCTATTACGCATATTCCTAGAAATGAGTCGACCAACCTTCTTGTTATGAAACCCTATTTATTGATTTTTCTTTGACTATTTGCGAGGGTTTTCATTGTTGTATTTTTAAGTAGGATTAGGGAAAAAAATTTCTCATGCTCAGGAGTTTTAATAATATTAGAAATAGCACCCTGTTGCTCACACAAAGACTTATCAGGCAATGCCCTTTCATGAGGGTTTTCAAACAAGAAATCCGGCCCGCCACTTGAGAACCCAAGAGATTTATCTATCATAGGTTTATACATTACAGGGGTCTCTACATAATTTATTGTAACAAAACCATTACGATCTATGAAACCGTCCCAATCATCACAAAGTGTTTTCAAATGATGAACTAACAGTAATTTATTCAAACCATGGTGAAAGAGGATGGAATCCAAGTTCTGCTTCTTGTATCTCTTTGACATTTTATACAAACTTCTTAGCAGGTAAAATGACATGTTTAAATGAAAGACAATAAAATGCATGAGAAATCTCAGATGGTAAAGGAAGACCAGGCCAAAACAACCTTCATAAGTATTAAAAAAATTTAAAACCACTAACAAACCATGTCGTCTAACCTTGAGTAGGGAGACCAGAATACCTTTGTCATAGCATTTGATTTTTCTGGAGGTGACGAACATAGTCCAAGGTACTTTGTCCAACTTTGAATTTTTAAACCATTTTTTACCAGTGAGAGGGAGCCATGTTGCTTCACTCAAAAAATAATTCAGTGATTTCCAACTGAATATCACCTACCTTGGCTCTGCATCCATCAAATGTAAGGGTCAATTCTTTGGCCACTCACAAATTGTAACCCTGGAACTTCTTAATAAACATATCCCACCCCTAGCTCTTCAGATCCTCACTCGCATCATCATATAGCAACAAAGTTTGGGAGTCGTTTGGCTCAAATCAGACGACAGGGGAAATGAGGGTTTGAATAGATGGTAAGAGGAGTGACCCAAAATAACTGTGGGCTTAAGAGGTAGCCACAATAGAGACAATTCTAAGCTGATAACAAAGGAGAAAAACTAGCAATCACACCAACGCGACCATAATATAAGCATAGGGGTTTCAAACACGAAATTCAGGCATTTCTAGTGATGAATGTTTTGGATACAGAGCATAACACCATACCTTGATCTGTCATGAGAGGCCTATAAATTCAAACTACCAGCTAAAATGAAGTACAGGGTACGATCGTGGTGTGTTTAATTCCCATGACAAGTAATGGGTATATTTGATTTGCAAAGGTTAAAAAATGGATATGTTTTTGTAAACCAAAGCCAATCGATTCTTGGTATATTTAAAATGAATCCAAAATATAATCTTACAATCCAAGAGCAACTCAAAATAAGTATTTCATTGATATATGATAAGCTCAAAGAAAAACAAAATTCCAAGCACATTGACCCTTTTAAAGACCAAGCCTTAGATAGTATTGTAGTACGTTTTTAAGTTTTAATGCTTGATTCATGATTTTAGTCATGAATCAAGCATGAAAAAGAAAGACAAAAATAAATAGGAACAATCAAAACATCCTTTTTTACAACCGAATAGTCACCTTCAAATAACAATATTTACAGGACGAGGCATAGGCAGCTACATGAATTGTCATTTGTCACTTGAAAAAGAGAAAATCATGTAGGGCTGCCAACAATGGAGACTTACTGGGAGAAGCAGTTATCTTTGCATCACCGATGAGTTCATGTTGGTACTTCTTAGAATGGCTACAGATCAAAGAACAACTAAAGAACATCAAGCATCTCAATCAAATTCCAACAATAACCATACAGTCCAACATCAGATAACTTTCTGTCAAATGAAATTTGGTGACTAATTTTAATTACGAGAGCAATGATATTTATACTAATGGCTTTGATATTGTTGACAGGGCCACTGCTACCAGCAGGCATCCATAGCCTCGCCAGGGATGTCAATTATCCCACCCTGACGCCTCTACCATGTTCAATAACTTTCATTTCAAAATGAAGGGTATTTATGATTAATATCAAAACTTATTCCTGACAATTTTCTTGAACCCGACATTGCTTCGCTACCAGTGGGCTTATTCAGTACCCCAACGAAGTTTTCTTGGCATCATGCATGCATGTACCCACTTCCAGTAGACCTATTCGATATCTCTACGGGTTTACAGACACTTCCCACAACTCTCTAGAAATTATTTATAATCTGACATAAATCTAATGATATTCAAAAGAGTGGGGTGATGCTTGAAAATTTCAGTTTTCAGAACACTTGATATTTTCCAGCCTTTAATTTTTTGATTGATAACCTTCATTATGATCTGAAATTGGTTTTCTGATTGAAACTAATTCTTTGAGGACAGGAAGGCATACTTGAGTTGGTTTCTTTCAAAGAAGGGACAACGTAAAGAGCTTTAATGATGGTCGTGTATGCTCATAATTATAAATTGAAACCAGGAAACCTGCTTCTAACATAAAGTTTCTTTAGCTAGTCTGTGTTTCAATAATTTACAGCATTGATGCTCTGAAAATACCTTGATTGTTTCTTCATAATGAGGCATTCTAGTTTCCCTTCACAAACTAAGAGGTGACACAGAAATAAGTTTAACCAGAAAGCAGCGAAAACAAACAAAATGAAAAGAATCCAAAAACCAGAAAACAAAAATAAATCAAAATAGAAAAAATATGTACAAAGGTGGATCTGGAATTTATCAGGAAAAATACCTCTTGAGAACTTGGCCATTCACTGGGAAGGTGTATGGCTGTGCCTCCAAACTTTGTAGACAGAAGGAGCTGGGACCTAGTTTTTCATCAATTACGAAAGGCCCCAACCATAGGTTCTGGAACTTGGTGTGTTCCCCTTTTCCTTCATGAGGTTTATCCCACTTGAGAACCAAATCTCCTACCTCGAAGTTTCTATCCAAAGCAAAGTTTGAATCAAACCAGCCTTTCACAATCTGTTGATGTTGATCTAGTCTCTCTTTTGCTTGTGCTCTTACTTCTTCTAGTTTCAACAAGGCATTAATTCGACTTTCAAGAGGAGGGAATTCCTCTTCCTGAACTTTCTGCAATAATTGTAGAGAGGGAAGAAGAACATGAGGGAGAATTGATTCTCTTTCATAGACAAGGAAGAAAGGGGAATTACCAACAGAATTTTTTGGTGTCACCTTGTCAGCCCAGAGTGCGTTAAAAAACATGTTGTGCCAATTTTTGTGGTTTTTAGAAACTGTCCTCTTGATGTTTTTTATCAAATTTTTATTTGTTGATTCTGATAGGCCATTTCCTTGGGGGTAATAGCTGGTAGAATACTTAAGTTTGATCCCTTTCTCCAAAGAAAAAACACTCATATCGAGGGATAAAAATTAAGAAGCATTATCAAAGACCAAACATTCGAGAATGTTGAATCTAGTAATGATATTCGTGTCAATGAAAGATATCACCTGATTAGTGTTTACCACTTTCAGTGGTACAGCCTCGGACCATATGGTAAAATAATCCATTGTTGTAATGATGTATTTATGTTGCTATGAAGAAGTGGGTTTAATTGGCCCTCTGATGTCAAGACCCCACCACTGAAAAGGTGAATCCACCGAAGCAAGTTGCAAAGGGAATGCTGCATTTTTTACTCATCCAACAGTCTTTTGGTAGATTATGCATATACGACATAAGACATGGGCATCTTTGAACAACGCGGGCCATTAGTACCCAACTTTTAATACCTTGTGAGCAGTTGTGTCTCCACCAAAATGCCCACCAGCTTCACCTGCATGAAGTTCATATAATACTTTCTCTACTTCATCTCTTTCCAAACAACGCATGAGAACACTATTAAAATTCTTACAGAATAATACGTCATTTACCAACTAGAAAGGTGAAAATTTTAGTCTTAATGCTCTTCTCTTTTTTGGATTGAGATAGAGAGGAGCAGAACCGTGTGTTAAATAAAGATTAATATCATCAAACCAAAAATTAGCAACAACTTGTGTACAACAGATCTTATTTTCACCATGCTGATTTACAGTTAAGACATTAATTTGACTCTATCATTATTCAACTGAATCAGCCACTAGTTTGCATAGGAATTGACCTATGACAATTTGTGTAGGGGTTATTTTGAGGTCATACTCTTGTAATGATGTCATCCATTTTCCCCGTTTTTCACCCAATTCCTTTTGTACTAACAAGTTTCTAACAGCAGGAGAAGGCAAAATGACTTTAGTTTTGGATTTCAGCAAATATGATCATAAATGTTTCACTTCTTTGAAAATTGCATAAGCCTGTTGATCTACAATTGGGTAGTTAAGATATGCTCCTTTGAAATTTGAGCTCATGAAGGCAATGGGGATTTAATTTCTTTCAGTGTTCTTTTGGGTCAACACAGTAGCATAAGATCGGTCAAAGGAGAAAGTGTAAAGAGTGAAATCTTGTGAGAAATCAGGACTCATCAAGGAAGGGGCTTCCACTATGGATTTTTTGATGGAATCAAAGGCTTGATTTTCTTATGGTCCCCAACGATAATGAACATACTTTTTAATTAGATTATGCAATGGTCTTACCATTTCTGAGAAACATGGGGCAAACCTTCTGAAAAAATTAATTTGGCCTAAAAAGGATTGCATAATTTTTTTGGAAGAAGGGGGGGGTGAGTTTGGCAATGGCTTGAGTTCTTTCGGGATCAATGATCATCCCATCACTGGATACTATGAACCCGCAAATTTTTCCTTGTACCACTGCAAATATTGACTTCTTAAGGTTGAGAGATATGTCGTACTTGCGACATCATTCTAGGACAGCCCTAAGGTGAGACAAGTGATCTCTCTTGTTTTTGGAGAAAACAATAACGTCATCAAGATAGACCACTACAGATTGATTTAAGAGACCATGAAAAGTAATATACATTTCTCTCTGGAAAGTGGTATCAGCATTTATAAGCCCAAAAGGCATCTTCCTATAGGCATAAGTGCCCCATGGGGTACAAAAAGTGTTTTTCAACTGGTCTGGTGGAGACATGAGGACCTAGTTGTATCCCGAAAAACTGTCTAGCAGTGATAGTATTTTGGAACCAGCTACATGATGAAGAATTTGTTCCATTAGAGGAATGGGATAATTTTCTTTGTTAGACGCTCGATTCAAGTTACGAAAATCGACACAAAGTCGAATTTTGCCACTTTTCTTCCTTACAGGAACTAGATTAGACACCCATTGTGTGTGTACTGGGAATATTATCTTTGCATTCAATAATTTATTTAGTTCTTTCTTGATAGTTGGTTCCAACTTAGGGTGCATCTTTCTCAGCTTCTTCTAAAAAGGTTGAGTCTAGGGTTTCATGGGGATGATATGTTGTATTATATTAGGGTCAAATTTTTTTAAATCATCATATGTCCAAGCAAAGACATCCTTGAATTATTTAAATAGTTTTATAAAAGAGAACCATTCTTGCTCGGAGCTTCCCATTCCCAAATTGATATTTTTTGGATTATCTTTAGTCCCTAGATTTATCATTTCATGAGTCAAGGAAGAACTATTCATTTTACAATTTACCGAACCTATGAATTTATCATGTAAATCATAAAACTTCTCTAGTCTTACCACAGATTTAGGAATAGAGATTATCAAATCAGATGTTGATTCAGGATATCTAGGCTCTAATATTACCATGAAATTGTGGATATTTTCATTGTGAGTGCCTTCATCGATAATTGCACCTTGGAAAGTGTCCTCGATATGAAAAAAGCTAATCATTTGTTGATCATCATCAAACACTCTCCAATTAGTGATGTTGTCTGGGATCGATGGTCTAAACAATAACTCAATCGAAAATGCATTCGGAGAAAGAACTTCTGCAGGAAAAAGTTTAGAAGCGACGTTAGCCAATAAGTCAGCCTTAGAATTACTTAATCTAGGAATGAAATTGATGTTAAATGCTGAAAATTTGTGCATTAGATTCCATACCTCAGTTTGTTAACTTTTCAGGTGTGGTGATAGGAAATGTATGGAATTTCTTACCCGCCTGACCACAATTTCCGAATCACCGAATACCATTAAGTTCTTTACATCCATATCTACATCTTTCATGAGTCCTTGCAAAAGTGCCTCATATTCGTCGGTGTTGTTAGTGCATTCAAACTCTAATCGACAGGTGATGAAAGTTTTATTACCTGCTAGGTCGATGAGTACACATCATGTATCGACTATGGATTTGAATCCATCAAAGTAAAGTGACCATATCTAAGCTTTGTCGGCAGTGTTTGGCACATTCAGCAAAGCTGCTGACTGAGTACATGTCATGAGCTCTGATTGTTTCTCCGGATCAGTGATGGGGGAATTTTCTGCCATGAAGTTATTGAAGAAGGTGTTCATTCCTTGCATTTCAAGTGAATTAGTGGAAGTAGTAAATGGTTTATTTTCATCATTCAAATCCATCACAGTGTGCCTGAGATAACGTTCACGGTCAATCCTAATTTTGTTTGGTTGTCCATTTTCTAGTAACCATACATGTGACCAATCTTTTGCAAACTAATCATGTAGTTTCTTGGACCAATCCCTGATAAAAAATAAACCATAGACTTCAGGGATGTCAATAACAATGATGTCAATAATTTGGTGAACCTTAGGTTTCGAAGATAACCTAATGAGCACATTCTTTAGATCACCAATTACCTTAACACTCGTCCGATCAAGTTGAATGATTTTAAGACTAGAAGGTTGAACTTCTGCGTTAATTTTTTGGCAAACGGATAAAGGCATCACATTCAATGATGCGCCAGAATCTACCATGCAATTATGTACATTTCTATTAAAATTTTCAAAATTTAACAAAAAAGGGGGAACATTTTTGCGAGTATTAACATCAGAATTCTGCTGATTTTTAGTCGTTGTCCCTAAAACTACTTTATCTACATTTGATACATCTTTTTTAGTGAGACCCATTTTATATGGCGGTCCAAGTGTCATTTTAGTAGGGATCTTTTGAGATGTTTTATAACTAATGTTCTGCAATTTTTTAGAACATCAATTTTCTTGATGTTCTGAAGCATTTTCTGCAGAAGAAGAGGGAATTTTAAAAGTTTGTAAACAAAAATATTAGCCCTGAGGTCTTTTAGGTATTCAATCAAATCATATTCTAAAACTAAGGATGCTAAATTATGTTTTGTTTCATCTTGTTTCAATTGTTTTTGGGGCACATTATTACTCATTTTGGAAGAGGGTTTACTCTGTGTTTTTCTTTCGGTGTTGTAAGGATGGACAATTTCAAATTTTTCTTGAAAAATATTGTCGGAGAAATGCCCGAAGATATTGAGAGATGACTCCTCTTCTTCAAGTACTTCTTCTTCGACTATGTCTTCTGAAATTTTAGGAGGGACCAATTTATCATGTGCTTCAAGGATAGTTTGAAGAGTGTATTGTAAGCTTTCAAAATTTAGACCTTTAGGGGTTGGATTTGGCCAGTTGGGGGGAAAAGGCTTTTTGAAAGGAGTTTTAAAACTTCCTTTTCTTAAGGATGCTTCTTTGGCCGATCTCTTCAAGTCTACGACTTGATTCAATAATTTTTGGACAACCTTTTGCAAACTTTCTAAGTCTGAAGTTTCTGATTAGGTTTTGGTTTAGGGAGGCCTAGTAAGAATTTCTATTTTCTTCTTAGAAGATGAGGTTATTTCTACCTCATTACTAAGATTATCTTTCAATCTCAAAATATATTTTTCAATTTGACCTACCTCCTCGAAGGCTTCCAATAGCATGGACTTCTTAGATCTTTTCACCCAAATTTCTATATTATTATGTAGAGATTTAGTGTAATATGCTACAATAAGGCTTTCTGCGGGCATTGAATTAGTGGGAATTCAGTTTTTTAACGTGAGGAACCTTTGGTTAAAATCTTTTGCTTTCTCCTTAGGGTTCATTTTCAAGATATACAGTTCCATAACCAAGACTTCAGGAGATTTATCATCTCTGAACTTCTCTAAGAAATAGGTTTCGAATATGTCCCAAGATACAATGGTGTGAGGTTGTTGGGAGAAATACCATGTAGACGCATTTCCCTCAAACGTGTAAGGAAGAAATCTACATACTACATCTTCATGTTATACACTTTGGAGTCTAATGGCTAGCATGAATTTCTTTATGTGATCTTCGACGATTTTCTTAGAATCTAGATCGAACTTAGGTAACCATTTCTCCGGGTGTTTTGGTAAAGGGTGCTAGGGTCCAGGTACAACCACAACATCTTGATAGAGCCATGGCTTGGCGGGATTTTTTTGGTTTTCCATGGGTGTAGGTGGTGTCAAAGGCTGAGATGGTTCAGATGATGAACTGCCTTCATCAGATGACTCTCCTCCTGAAGAGGATGGAGATGAATGAGGTGGGGAAGGTGGAATACCAGATCCCCCAGCTCCAAGAGTAGGTGTATCGGTAGGATTGATAGTATAATCTCCTAGAGGGTTTAAAAGCATACCAGTGCCTTCAATATGTTCTCTAATATTAGATAAATCTAAGGGTTGATTCAGTGGCCTACCAGGTTGTCTGATACAGGTCAAAGAAATGTGTGTCCTTCAAAGTGACTGATGAACAATTTCTTGTATGTCGGCCCCTTGAGGGTTTGGTGTTACCATATCAATGGGAATTTGGGGATTTTTGTTCTAGGTAGTTGTTGTTTCATAAGTAAATTTGTTTTCTGAGTGACTACGTGTTACTATAAGGGAGCGAGTGTGTGGGGGTGGATTTTTGAGACTTCCACGTGCCATCAATTGTATTCATGCCCTCCTTCTAGCACCATTTGTTGGTGGGCAAAAATGACCATCCATCAACTAGAAGAACGAGTCCGGTCCGAGGTTGTCTAAATAACCGAAGCCGTTTGGTGTAACTCATTCTGCCAAGTTTAATGGATCCATTAGCCAATCTAAAGTCCTAAAATAAAATAAACAAGAGAACGAAATAACTAACTAATTACTAGATATTATATATTATATATGTACATATGCTCTAATATAACTATTTTAGGTATTTTAAACAGAAAAAAATACTAATATCACTTATATACATCATTTACAAATTGTGATTTTTAATCGAAACTCACGAAATCAAATGTGAAAGTTATTTCTGTTAAGAAGTAGATAAATAAAGCACATTTGAAACTTTTTTTGTTTTCCTTTATAAATCTAACAAATCTTTCATCGAATACACTAATAAACACAGACGTGTGGGTAGTCAAAAGCTAAACCATACATTCTGGTTTCATTAATATGTAAATGACAAAATTAAGAAAAAAAAACAAAGAGGCTAACCTTTGAGTGAGTTAGTGAGGTGTATCCAAGCATCTGCATGAGTGAAGAATGTCTAACTGCCACATCCAAGAGAGAAATCTGCAATGAACCTTATGATTGTTCTAAATAAATTCAAAACATGTATTGGTAGCTTAAGTTTTAATGACACAGGAGGAAACACAAACATAACCCTGTGATCTTATAATTGCATATAATTACAGTGAGATAAATCTGAAAGTAACCTATGCATTTCATCATTCAATTAAAATTCAAAGAAAAATCCTATCATTGTAATTGGAGATAGGATCACAGCATTTATATTTTGAGCAGCAAATTATAGATGATATTTATAATATAAACATCCCGCACACAATAAATCATTAAGTCTAAATCTATCTGACCTATTAATGTATTAGGATTAACAAAACATAAATGAAAACATCATTAACAAAAGGCTAAAGCCAAAATGCATATATGTTGTTTCATTAAGTCTTATAATCACCCGTCCATATTTTTCCCTCGGCCAAGATGATTTCCATTACAAAATATGGAGTATTTAAAGAGTATGTGAAAGCTAAACTTCCTATCTTCTAAGATAGGATCAGATCTCAAAAAAGATCTAAAAGTTACAAATATAGAGGGCTTAGAGCCACTCAATATCAAACTAAATCTTCTAAATTTATGAGGATTTTCTCCTATTTACAAAATAAGAAAAAAGAAGATAGTTGATCGAAAAAGTCCAGTCATGCTTCATCCCACAAGATCAACATCAGATACATCCCACCCCAAAATAAAAATGAAATGAGCAAGTCAAATATTTTATTAACTAACAATTCTTAAATTTTATATGAGAATTGACTTGGCTATAGAATCTGTCGATTCTGTAGCCAGTGTTATTATTGGTAACATAAATCTAAATCGATCTAGATTTGATTAGAAAAATAACAAAAAGCATAACTGTGATAAAAACCAATCTTACCATTCAACTAATAACAAAATTCAAATCACAATATCTCAGAATTGATCATGGACTTGACACTATCAACGTTTTTTATAATGATATTGCATGTTGCTTTCAAACGCTTTGTTTGTCTTTGTGCATTGGACTTGAGTTCATGATTTTCATTTTCCAAGGATTCATTGAGAGTCGTGATAGCTTTGATCCTTTCTTGAAGGATGGGGATGTCTGTGTAGTACTGACCTATCCAATGTAAACAAAATTCAGAATGTATAGCAGGGGAAATTGGTTGAGGAATCTTGTAATTGTGTGCTAAAAAACCACTACTATCCACTATCGGCCATTGACTGAGCTTGATACCTATAAATTCCTTGTTGTATTTTAGACACGGTGGGAGATTATTCACATAATCGAATGGTTGATTAAGACTCGGTTTGGAACAATTTGGATTTTCCTCGGCCATAAAATTTTCAATCTCGGAGTCAGAGTCATCATTTTTCTCGATCGATTCGATCGAGCTCACATGAGCTTTGTAGCTATTACACAGATTCCTAGAAATGAGTCGACCAACCTTCTTGTTATGAAACCCTATTTCTTGATTTTTCTTTGACTGTTTGCGAGGGTTTTCGTTGTTGGATTTTACAATAGGATTAGGGAAAACAATTTGTTCATGCTCAAGAGTTTTAATAATATTATAACTAGCATCATGTTGCTCATGCAAAGACTAATCATGAAATTCCCTTTCATGAGGGTTTTCAAATAAGAAATCTGTCCTGCCACCTGAGAACCCAATAGATTTCTCTATCATAGGTTTATCCATTATAGGGGTCTCTACAGAATTTACTGTAACAAAACCATTACAAGCTACGAAACCATCCCAATCATCACCAAGTGTTTTCAAATGATGAACTAATAGTAATTTAATCAAACCATGGTGAAATAGGCTAGAACCCAAGTTCTGCTTCTTATATCTCTTTGACATTTTATACAAACTTCTTAGCAGGTAAAATGACATGTTTAAATGAAATCCAATAAAATGCATGAGCAGTCTCACATGGTAAAGGAAGACTAGGCCAAAATGGCCTTCATAGGTAAAAACTTGTTTTAAAACTGCTAACAAACCATGCCATCTAACCTTGAGTAGGGAGACCCGAATACCTTTGTCACAACATTCGATTTTTCTGGAGGTGACGAACAGACTCCAGGGTACTTCATCCAACTTTGAGTTTTTAAACCATTTTTGACCAGTGAGAGGGAGCCCTGTTGCTTCACTCAGAAATTCTTTGGTGATTTCCAACTGAATATCACCTACCTTGGCTTTGCATCCATCAAATGTAAGGGATAATTCTTTGTCCACTCACAAATTATAACCCTGGAACTTCTTATTAAACATATCCCACCCCTGGCTCTTCAGATCCTCACTTGCATCATCATATAGAAACAAAGTTTGGGAGTTGTTTGGCTCAAATCGGATGACAGGTGCCATGAGGGTTTGAACAGATGGTAAGAGGAGTGACCCAAAATAACCGTGGGCATAAGAGGTAGCTGCAGCAGAGACAAGTCTAAGCTAATAACAAAGGAGAAAAACTAGCAATCACACTAGCGCCACCATAATATAAGCATAGGGGTTTTAGACACAAAATTTGGGCATTTCTGGTGATGAATGTTTTGGATACAGAGCATAACATCATACCTTGATCTATCATGAGAGGCCTATCAATTCAAACTTCCAGCTAAAATGAAATATAGGGTACGATCGTGGTGTGTTTAATTCCCATGACAAGTAATGGGTATATTTGATTTGCAAAGGTTAAAAAATGGATATGTTTTTGTAAACCAAAGCCAATCAATTCTTGGTATATTTATAATGGATCCAAAATATAAGCTTACAATCCAAGAGAAACTCAAAATAAGTATTTCATTGATATATGATAAGCTCAAAGAAAAACAACATTCACGAACATAGATGTAAGCACATTGACCCTTTTAAAGACCAAGCCTTAGATAGAATTGCAATAGGATTTTAATTTTTAATGCTTGATTCATGATTTCAGTCATGAATCAAGCATGAAAACCCAAGATAAAAATAAATAAGAACAATCAAAACATCCTTTTTTACAACCGAATAGTCACCTTCAAATAGCAATATTTACAGGATGACTCGTAGGCAGCTACAGGAATTATCATTTGTCACTTGAAAAAGAAAAAAATCATGTAGGGCTGCCAACAGATATATAGGTAAATGAAATCATGACAAAGAGAACCTATCTTTCATGAAACAAATCACCAACTAGCTACAGACCAAGGACGTTCCACCCAACTGTAGACATTGTTGTTCCAAGTCTCAACAACAACGTCAGCGCTGAGCCAGGGCTATGTATCCATAAGGAATGTTCCATAGTGTCACTTAGCTTCCCAAACCAGTCATCACTCAATATCTCATAGGATTTCCAACACCCACAACAATCCAAAGTACACCAACTCTCTTCTACCCAACCTACACAACCTAAGAGAATGGGCCCCCTTCTTTGTCACACAGTCCCTCTAGTTGTCCATCTGTTTCTAGTGCTCCAGTGCATCTGGTCAAGAATGTCCATGCTGGGACTCTCATAATTCACAGTTGTGAGAAAAATTGAACACAGGCCAATGCATCTCAGGAATGCAAGAATTAATTCATGGATGGAATACACCAACAGTCTTTACATCCAACAAAACCATGGCTCCTCTCCAACAATTTGTTTACATTTCCCAAGACAAAAAAAATTGAGGAAGATGAGTGGGTGAAAGAATGGGTGGAGAGAGGATATAATGAAAGGTGTGATCAATGAACAATGAACAATGCATGAGTGAGTGAATGAGTGAAGAAAAAGTGCCCAAAAAACCCACAATATGGGTTTATATCTTTACCTACAAATCAAGAACTGCATGGCCTTCCCCAAGAAGATCATGTAACCAATCCTCTCCATTAAACAATTATGGGTAAACAAAATATAAAATAAATACTTATCCCCTCAAGCCCCCTCTCTTGTAGAATTATAGCCCCCTATAACTCTTGTCCTTGTCTGTCTAGTAGCCAGTGATGTATTTATTATTAATAGTGATCAAAACATTACATTTCCTAGGCACATTGGCCTCTTTTAATAGTTTGGGCACTCTAGTATTTCATAGATTAACAAAATACATTATTTAATATGGGGCTCAAAAGCCTGGGGTATTTCATCCACTCCCCCTTATTTTGGTACTATCCTCAATGCATATACAAAATAGAAAACAAAATTTAAAAATTTATTCAAAACATTATGGGTACTCTGCCCGTATGGTATCTTCATGCTCCCAAGTAGAATATTCATAACCGTAGTAGGTCCATTGGATGTTTACTAGCTCTATAAATCGATTCCTGAGCATTTTAATTTTTTGGTCCAATATTTTCATTGGCTGGACCTTAAAGTATCCCTATGTCTCTACCCGAATCAAATGCCAGTCAATAACATGGTTACGATCATGTACATATTTGTTTGTTAAAGATACATGAAATACATTATGCACATTCATGGAAGCAGGAAATGCAAGCATGTATGCAACTGTCCCTATTATGTCCAATATCTTCAAATATCTCTTCTTGGGCTTCACTTTTAAAATAACATGCTCCCCCACTTTAAATTCTCTAGTTGTCCTATTCTTATCTGCATAAAGTTTTTGTCTATCTTGAGCTACCTTTAAATTCTACTTAATTCTAACTATCTAGTCTTTCATTTCCTTGAGAAATTTTGGCCCAAGTACCACTCTATCTATTGGGTTGTCCCAACTCACTGTAGTATTGCATTTCCTACCATACAAAGCTTCAAATAGGTTCATTTTAAATGAAGCTTGTGTTGAAATTATATATACAACTGAGAGGGGGGGTGAATCAGTTGTATGTGTGCTTAAACAATTTTAAGTCTGTTAAAACATTATTAAAATTTCCTCATGTGGTCATCAACAATATACAGCATATGGATAGTAAAGGTAAAGAACAACAATCACACATAAAGTATACACAGAGATAGATTTTTCACGAGGAAACCCATAAAGGGAGAAAAACTCTTCTTCTTCGAAATGATAGGCAGTCTTATAAGTTTTGTACATCATCTATAATTGAGCACCAACTCAATGTGAGGCTGCAACCTCTGTTTTACAAGCTGCAACTTGTTTGAGAGCACCAACTCTCTGGTTTCTCTAGCACCCACTAGAAGGAAGCACCAACTCCCTGAATATTCCAGCACTAACTGGATGGAAGCACCAACTTCCTGAATGTTCCAGCACCAACTTGATGGAAGCACCAACTTCCCATTCAACAGGCTCCAACCTGTATAACAGAGAACACTTGTTCTCCCTTGCACCACCCTGCCACCCTGGTTTCTCTGGCTACAACCAGATGGAAGCTACAACTTCCTGTGTTCAAGCTCCCACTTGAACCTTTGAGGACTACAGTCCTCCCGAGCACCTCCCAACCTCCCTAAAATATAAATGGCTAAATAAACATTCAAATTTACAGATAAATCAGTTCTTACCAATCTTTCTTTGTTCTGTAAATATGGTCTTCTGCACACTGTTTTGATGCTCTTCTCTTCCTCTGTCTATTCAGCAGGTATGCTCTGCATCAACTCGTACTCTCTTTCTGCTCTTCTTCAACTCGTTCTGTTATTCTGCTCTGCATTTCATCTCACATTTCACATATCCTCAATCTCCTCCTGCGCATCCTCTTCTTCTATATTCTTACAGTTTCATTCTTTTTCACTTGCGGAACAACCAACCAGACACAGTTTGTTTCATCTTCTTTTATACACACGAACACGACGGTTCAACTTCCCAAATCCTTAGGCAAAATGACGACAACTGTCTAAGCAACTGAAACGCCAACTGATTGGCAATCATGAGTCCATTTTACTAACGGATTTGTAACTGAAAAGTTAATCTGTGAGAAAGAACAGTAACCCTCCGATCACATTCAAGTTTTATCTGCACCATTGGATGACCTTTACTATTCTTGCCTTTCTAAATCGGGTTTCGGCATTTCGGCATTCCTGTGCCCAAGTGTCTCGACACTTCATGTCGCGATCTCCGAAACTCCGAAATGGAGCGTATCTGGACTGACTCCTTCTCTTCCCGTGACCAAGGGCTGTGACCATGGCCTTATGCATAAGGCGCTTTCGCGATTTTGCATATCACAAATTCGTAATTCAAGTTGCTTTGTTTCTTTTGTCTCTCCATATTGCGATTCGCGAAACTCCGACACAAAGTTGAGCCAATGGTCCAAATATGTTCTCGATTCAATGGTTGGGATTGAATCGTGATATTGCATATCGCGATTTCAACATTTTTGTTGCCTTGTATTCTATTCCTCTTGATGTCGCGATCCCCGAAACTCCGATATGGAGTTACATCTACGGTCCAGATCCAAGCTTGATTTAACGACTGTGATTGAATCACCATATCGCATATCACAATTTCGGCATTCTTGTTGTCAAGTGTTTTTGTCACTTCAAAGTCCCGATCCTCGATACCCCATGAAGAAAATCAACGGTCCAGATCACTTCTTAACTTAATGGCTACGATTAAATCGTGAATTCTCATATCGCGATTTCGGCATTCTTGTTGTCAAGTGTTTTTGTCACTTCAAAGTCCCAATCCCCAATACTCCATGAAGAAAATCAACGGTCCATATCACTTCTTAACTTAACGGCTGCGATTAAATCGCGAATTCTCATATCGCGATTTCGGCATTCTTGTTGTCAAGTGTTTTTGTCACTTCAAAGTCCCAATCCTCGATAATCCATGAAGAAAATCAACGGTCCAGATCAAATCTTGATCTGACGGCTCAGATTTCATCGCGATTTTTCATATTGCGATTACGTCCTCTTCTCCTTGCTCTTTAAAGACCATGCAGGTTCTCCTCGATCCAACGGTGGTCGGACCCTGCACTCAGATCTGACGGCTGAGATATGTCTCCCTCTTCAACGATCAGAGATTCTTCTTCTCAAACTTTCGCTCATTCGCTACCTTCAATCATTCGCTGCCTTCGATCTTTCACTGCTTTCGATCATTCACCTCTCTGAACTTATCTTCTATTTGCCTGTCAATTACAAACTTGTTGTTCTCATTTCATCTTCATTGTTGCCATCAATGACAAGCATTCACTGTCTATTAACTGTCTGTTAAATATTTTCCAACAATCTCCCCCTTTGGCATTGATGGCAACACAAGCACCCACATGTATTCAGATCTTCCAAGCACCCACATGTATTCAGATCTTCTCTCCTGCTCTTTTCTCCCCCTTTGACATCAATGTCAAAGAAGAAACAT
>ML834991.1:0-14409 GCA_009831015.1 Picea engelmannii
AGAGGATAATTTATAGTCGTAGAAACAATTCCAAGATGCCACAAATAGGTGTAGTTGATTATTAATATTACACACATAGGGTACACATAGGAGGGAGGGAGGGGAAGACTGAGCAAAAAAATGTATCAACGCAACACCCAATTGTTAGAATTATGGGTGTAGTCTTCACATGTGGCCATGACCCACTTATATGCAACATCTATTTACTTGTAAACATGGCTAAGGCCATCCTTTCATCATTTATTACAATACTAAGGATTGATTAAGGCTGACCTAGTCAAACTTGTACATGCAGGCTCATTAACCCCTCTTGGTGGTAGTGCCCTACTTTAAGAGTGTATAGACACACCACCACAACTCTCATTTGTATTATCTCATATTGTGATCTTTTTGATCTCTTATAAAGTGATTAAAGCTTAAAGGTAGTGATATTTTTGGCATTTTTTTGTGAACTTGTGAAATTCATAGAGAACCTAGCTAGAGAAATTCACACAAAGCTTGCAAAAAGAACTAAAGAGAAAGAATCAAGAATGAGAGAAAGAATTGATAATGAATGTACAAATTGTATATTACATGAGTGAGTAATAAATACATGAATAATTCCTAATAATAGGTCAATGCACCATAGATAGCTGCATGACCAAGGAAATTTGTCTTACTAGTGATCTAGAGTGAAGTAGACACTCATTGATAGAAACTAGAGTTTAAATGCCACCTAGTATGAGTCAACTGTCAAAGCAATCAATAGTTGGGAGGAGAGAGAAGAGTATGCATGCATGAGATATGCATCCTCTTTCTCTTAACCATGAAAAAAACAATTGTTACATGAGAGAAAAGAAACTACTACATGCATGAGCTGTCCTCCACTAGTTTAACTAAACTCTCCACTAGTCTGTCTGAACTCCTAGTTGAAGTCAAACTAAATACAGAGGAGCACCCCCATTTTTTAGGAAATGCACTACTTTTTAGGAAAACCCCTAAAAAATAGGGGACCCTCAGAGTGACTAACAAACTTAGGAATGGGTCATGGATACAAGACCATGTTAGGCACACATTTTACAATGCATCTAAATGAATGAACACGGAAAAAATGAGGAAAGAGGGAAAACCTCGTGGGAAAAACCTCCCCTCAAAGTACAATCCATAAAAAATGAAGAAGGAAAGAAAGACAATTGCTAAGCAATTATGTCCTTCACTCCAATGAGACCTCACAAATGTGCAAAGTTATGCTCGGTGAAGATTTTGTTGAAGATGTAAATGTTTGTACAGATTTGATGAAGTAGATGCACCATTGAGATGTTTGCATTCATCCACTTTCTCTTATTGGAAATGAGAAGATCCAAATCCCCTTCATTCATGGAAATTTTCTAATACAAATTCCCTTCAGTCTCTACATAGGCATGAGGGTAAAATGCCAGAAATATGTAGCAATGCATGCAGATTACCGATTCTATGGTTGTGAGCACATGTGGATCTCCCTCAATTTGGAAACTCATCCCTCGATGATCGACATGATCATCCGTAAGATAATTGGTTGTCGGTAGGATGGACTGTGCCCATTTGAGTCTTTGATTTGCATGCTCAATATCTTCCAAATCTAATTTAGAAAACATATCTGAAATAGTGTAGACATCAACTCGAATGAATGGAACAAAATGATGTGTAGATACCTATATAGAAGTCTTGGCATGTGGCTCCTAAGATGCATAAGTCTCTTCAAATTGAGAGGCTTGTTCTTTTGGTGGTTTTTCTGCTAGCGTTGTCTTGTCAATCTCCTGCATGCATTCTTCACAATCTTACTTTATCTCGAATCAGACGTCCAATTTGGTCCATAGTTCGTCCATAGTTGAGAGTGATGATTCCTCTACATGATACTGTAGCTCAGGAGAAACAAACATGTAGATAAGTTCGAGAGCCATATCTTGTTTGTTGAGAAAATCGTTTTTCTCTTCTGGAAAATCAAGCTTTGCTTTTGTTGTCATGATTATTTGATATAAGCCTCTCTTCTGAGAAGGAGAAGAATCTTTGGCTTCCATTCAAAATAATTATGTGGTGTAAGAAGTGCCGACATGAGTAATTCCATTCTTTCTAACTACTGCAATCTTCCAATCCCAAACCTGCAAATAAAGTGCTTATATGCTTTCTCCTAGCAACTAAGCTATGATACCATGTGAAATTCATAGAGAACCTAGCTAGATAAATTCACACAAAGCTTGCAAAAAGAACCAAAGACAAAGAAGCAAGAATGAGAGAAAGAATTGAGAATGAATGTACAAATTGTATTACATGAGTGAGTAATAAATACATGAATAATCCCTAATAATAGGTCAATGCACCATAGATAGTTGCATGACCAAGAGAATTTGCCTTAATAGTGATCTAGAGGGAAGTAAACACTCACTGACATAAACTAGAATTAAACTGTCACCTAGTATGAGTCAACTATCAAAACAATCAATAGTTAATTGAGTCCACATATGTGGAGGAGAGAGAAGAGCATGCATGCATGCATGAGATATGTGTGTTCCTTCTCTTAAGCATGAGAAAAGCAACTGCTGCATGAGAGAAAAGCAACTGCTGCATGCATGAGATGTCCTCCACTAGTTTAACTGAACTCTCCACTAGTCTCACTGAACTCTCCCCTAATTGAAGTCAAACTGAAGAGGGGACACCCCTATTTTTTAGGAAGCACCCTACTTTTTAGGAAAGGACCCTCACAATGACTAGCAAACTTAGGAAAATAATTAGAATTTTTTTTATTAGGTGAATGCGTAATTACTCCAACACTTGTGCACTTCTTTTATAGTGCACTTGTACTTGGGCATCTCTCTCTCTCAAAGTTCTCTCTCTCTCTCTCTAAAACACTCGTGATTGGGTTATTGGAGAATTTAAGTTTGTGTTTGGTTACATTTGATTCTCTTGCTTTTACTTGTGTGATTTTCATCACCGTAATAGAGCAGGTGTGTACCTTACTCTCAATTTTATAGTTGATTTGAAAGTTATTGGCCAGTGGCATCTCTCAAGTTCTATTGTGACTATAGAACTATGGTTTTTTGGATCATCTTCTTTTTGGGTTTTTTTCTAGGGTCTTTAGAGATTGAACCCTCCATAAGGATGCCTCTTCTCTAGTATACTCTTTGACATTCCTAAGATATTTTCACACAGGATGGAGTGGAATGCCAAACAAGAAAGAGCATAAGTGCATGTATTCTTCAGATGTGGCTATGACACGGTGATATGTAACATCAATGTATCTATAATCATGGCTAAGAACACCCTTTCATAATTTATTATTGTTGTAATATTAGGGATTAGTTAAGGCCAACCTAATCAAAGTTGTACATGTAAGCTCATTAATCCCTCATGGTGGTAGTGCCCTACTTGAGTTGTGTATAAATAGACCACTACAACTCTAATTTGTATTATTTCATCCTTTGATCTTCTTGATCTCTTATTAAGTGATTTATGGTTATAGGTAGATATATCTTTGGCATTTTCTTGTGCTTGACATTACTTTCTCTTATGTGTACTTGTACACTTCTTGTGTAGTGCACTTGTACTTGGAAATATTTCTCTCTTTATTGCACTAGGGTTATCTCTCTCTAACACTATTGTAGAATTTGAGTTTGTGTTTGGTTCTATCTGATCTTGCTTTCACTTGTGTGGATCTCAACATAGTAATAAAGTGGGTGTGAACCTTACTCTCAATTCTATTGCTAATTTGAAAGGTAGTGGCATCTCTCATGTTCTCTTGTGACTATGGAACTATTGTTTTTTGGATCATTTTCCTTTTGGGTTTTTAAAGATTTAAACCCTCACTAAGGTCACCCCTCCACTAGGGTTATCTTGGGAATTCTTAATATATTTTCACCCTTTTTCAAGGTAAGTGCCTCCAACCCTAGGGTTACCTAGGGTTTTACCTTTGATTCGATAAATATGAAACACTGAAAACTTCATTCTCTCTTATGAAGGCTTCTTCTCGCTGTTGCTAAGCCTAAATGGATCCAAAGTTGATGTCCCCCCAATTGAATGGGGCCATTTATCTTACTTGGGTAGAATTTGAGTTTGTGTTTGGTTCCATTCTATTCTTTTACTTTCACTTGTATGGAACTCAACATAGTATTGGAGTGGGTGTGAAAGTTATGGTGTCAATTCTATAATTTATATGAAAGCTATTCGCTAGTGGCTTCTCTCATGTTCTTTTGTGATGTGGAACTATGGTGTTTTTTATCATCTTCTTTTTGGGTTTTTCTCTAGGGTTTTTAAAGATTTAAATCCTCCTTAAGGCCACCTCTCCCATAGGGTTCTCTTGGGCATTCCTAAGATATTTTCACCCTTTTTCAAGGCAAGTGCCTCCTTTTCTAGGGTTACCTAGGGTTTTTTACCTTTGATTCGATAAATGTGAAACACTAAAAACTTCATTCTCTCATACAAAGGCTTCTTCTTGATGTTGCTAAGCCTACATGGATTCAAAGTGGAATTGAAACTACGGGGTTGTCATCATAGATACAACTGCTTTTTAGGAAAACCCTAAAATATAGGGGACCCTCACAATGACTAACAAACTTAGGAATGGGTCACATATACAAGACCATGCTAGGCACCCATTTTACAATGCATCTAAATGAATGAACATGGGAAAAATGAGGAACGAGGGGAAACCTCGTGGGAAAAACCTCCCCTCAAAGTACAATCTATCAAAAATGAAGAAGTAAAGAAAGACAACTGCTAAGCAACTATGTCCTTCACTCCAAGGAGACCTCACAAATCTGCAAAGTTATGCTCGATGAATATTTTGTTGAAGATGTAAATGTTTGTATGGATTTGATGAAGTAGATGCACCATTGAGATGTTTTCATTCATCCACTTTCTCTTATTGGAAATGAGAAGATCCAAATCCCCTTCATTCATGGAAATTTTCTAATACAGATTCCCTTCAGTCTCTACATAGGCTCGAGGGTTAAATGCCAGAATTATGTAGCAATGCATGCAAATTACCGATTCTATGGTTGTGAGCACATGTGGATCTCCCTTAATTTGGAAACTCATCCCTCGATGATCGACATGATCATCTGTAAGATAATTGGTTGTCGGTAGGATGGACTGTGCCCATTTGGGTCTTTGATTTGCATCCTCAATATCTTCCGAATCTGATTCAGAAAACAAATCTGAAATAGTGTAGACATCATCTCGAATGAATGGAACAAAATGATGTGTAGATACCTATATAGAAGTCTTGGCATGTGGCTCCTAAGATGCATAAGTCTCTTCAAACTGAGAGGCTTGTCTTCTGGTGGGTTTTTTTCTAGCATTGTCTTGTCAATCTCCTGCATGTCTTGTCAATCTCCTACATGCAGATAAGTTCGAGAGCTATATACTGTCTGTTGAGAAAATCGTTTTTCTCTTCTGGAAAACCAGGCTCTGCTTTTGTTGTCATGGTTATTTGATATAATCCTCTTCTTCTGAGAAGGAGAAGAATCTTTGGCTTCCATTAAAAATAATTATGTGGTGTAAGAAGTGTCGACATGAGTAATTCCATTCTTTCTAATTGCTGCAATCTTCCGGTCCTAAACCTGCAAATAAAGTTCCTATATGTTTTTTCCTATCAACTAAGCTCTGATACCATGTGAAATTCATAGAGAACCTGGCTAGAGAAATTCACACAAAGCTTGCAAAAATAACCAAAGAGAAAGAATTAAGAATGAGAGAAAGAATTGAGAATGAATGTACAAATTCTATTACATGAGTGAGTAATAAATACACAAATAATTCGTAATAATAGGTCAATGCGCCATAGATAGATGCATGACCAAGAGAATTTTCCTTAGTAGTGATCTAGAGGGAAGTAGAAACTCACTAACTGAAACTAGTGTTTAACTGCTACCTAATATGAGTCAACTATCAAAGCAATCAATAGTTAATTGAGTCCACATATGTGGAGGAGAGAGAAGAGCATGCATGCATGAGATATGTGTGTTCCTTCTCTTAAGCATGAACAAAACAATTGCTGCATGAGATAAAAGCAACTGCTGCATGCATGAGATGTCCTCCACTAGTTTTTAACTGAACTCTCCACTAGTCTGACTAAACTCCTCACTAAAGTCAAACTGAAGAGGAGGAGGCCCTATTTTTTAGGAAGCGCCGTACTTTTTAGGAAAACCCTAAAAAATAGGGACCCTCACAATGACTAGCAAACTTAGGAAAATAATTAGAAAAATAATTATTAGGTAAATGCGTAATTACTCCAACACTTGTGCACTTCTTTTGTAGTGCAGTTGTACTTGGGCATCTCTCTCTCTCTCTCTCATGCACTAGGGTTCTCTCTCTCTAAAACATTTGTGACTGGGTTATTGGAGTATTTAAGTTTGTGTTTGGTTCCATTTGATTCTCTTGCTTTCACTTGTGTGAATCTCAAAATGGTAATAGGGTGTGTACCTTGCTCTCAATTTTATAGCTGATTTGAAAGCTATTGGCTAGTGGCATCTCTCAAGTTCTATTGTGACTATAGAACTATGGTTTTTTGGATCATCTTCTTTTTGGGTTTTTTTCTAGGGTCTTTAGAGATTGAACCCTCCACAAGGATACCTCTTCTCTAGGATTCTCTTCGACATTCCTAAGATATTTTCACAGAGGATGGAGTGGAATGCCGAACAAGAAAGAGCATAAGTGCATGTATTATTCAGATGTGGCTATGCCACAATGATATGTAACATCAATGTATTTGTAATCATGGCTAAGGACATCCTTTCATAATTTATTATCGTTGTAATATTAGGGATTAGTTAAGGCCAACCTAATCAAAGTTGTACATGTAAGCTCATTAATCCCTCATGGTGGTAGTGCCCTACTTGAGTTGTGTATAAATAAACCACTACAACTCTAATTTGTATTATTTCATCCTTTGATCTTCTTGATCTCTTATTAAGTGATTTATGCTTTTAGGTAGATATATCTTTGGCATTTTCTTGTGCTTGACATTACTTTCTTTTATGTGTACTTGTACACCTCTTGTGTAGTGCACTTGTACTTGGAAATATTTCTCTCTTTAGTGCACTAGGGTTATTTCTCTCTAACACTATTGTAGAATTTGAGTTTGTGTTTGGTTCTATCTTATCTTGTTTTCACTTGTGTGAATCTCAACATACTAATAAAGTGGGTGTGAACCTTACTCTCAATTCTTTTGCTAATTTGAAGGGTAGTGACATCTCTCATGTTCTCTTGTGACTATGGAACTATTGTTTTTTGGATCATTTTCCTTTTGGGTTTTTAAATATTTAAACCCTCACTAAGGTCACCCCTCTACTAGGGTTATCTTGGGAATTCTTAATATCTTTTCACCCTTTTTCAAGGTAAGTGCCTCCTTTCCTAGGTTTACCTAGGGTTTTACCTTTGATTCGATAAATACAGAACACTGAAAACTTCATTCTCTCATATGAAGGCTTCTTCTTTCTTTTGCTAAGCCTAAATGGATTCAAAGTGGATGTCCCCCCAATTGAATGGGGCCATTTATCTTACTTGGGTAGAATTTGAGTTTGCATTTGGTTCCATTCGATTATTTTCCTTTCACTTGTATGAAACTCAACATAGTATTAGAGTGGGTGTGAAAGTTATGTTCTCAATTCTATAATTTATATGAAAGCTATTCGTTAGTGGCTTCTCTCATGTTCTTTTGTGATTGTGAAAATATGGTTTTTTTGATCATTTTCTTTTTGTTTTTTTCTCTAGGGTTTTTAAATATTTAAATCCTCCTTAAGGCCACCTCTCCCATAGGGTTCTCTTGGGCATTCCTAAGATCTTTTCACCTTTTTTCAAGGCAAGTGCCTCCTTTTCTAGGGTTACCTAGGTTTTTTTTGCCTTTGATTCGATAAATGTGAAACTCTAAAAACTTCATTCTCTCATACAAAGGCTTCTTCTTGATGTTGCTAAAGCCTAAATGGATTCAAAGTGGAATTGAAACTATGGGGTTGTCATCATAGATACAACTGTTGAATTTTCACTATGTTAGGCTCAAGCATGAGGTTTATTTCAATTTTAGCGTTTACTTGAACCATAAACCAATGTAGTTACACCATTCACAATTGTTGCAATAACCAAGATCACAAGAAGAATAACCATGCACAAGAACACAAGAAATATTCTGGGAAACCCTTCTACTCAAGGGAAGAAAACCCAACAATCCTTTGCTATATTCTCAAGAGAAAGACCTCCCACACCATAGACTTAGCACACAATAGAGTGCTCTCCAAAACCAAGAAGCTAGCGCCCAAGAGAGGTGCACACTTCAGCCCTAGAAGATGTACTTGCTGAAATTTCCAAATGACAAGTGACTTGTGTGTGTTGTGTGTTTCCTCAATGGGGAAATCACCTTTATTTATACTACACTGGACACATCAAAAGTGGTGTCTATTGGCACAACAAGGCCGACCTCAATAACTAAGAATATAATTAATAATTACAAAATTAATTATCTTTTACAATAATCATTAATTATCTTTCACTTTATGGTGGGGCTGACTTGTACCCTTTACATCACAATTAGGGTTACATGTAAATCTAACTCTTAGACAATATATCAAGGGATCTTACACACCCACTAGTGCTTAGCCACTAGGGGCTCGTCCACGTCCACCTGTGCTCAACCACTAGGGGCTCGTCCACCTGTGCTCAGCCACATGGACATCCAACTCAACAGATCTCTATCTCACTGAGTCTCATAGGAGAATAATCTAGACACACACTCACTAGTGCTCAACCACTAGGATCACATCCACCGGTTCTCAACCACAAGAACGTCCTACTCAACAGATCTCTATCTCATTGAGTCTCACAGGAAAATCATCTGGAGGACCACATCGTCTCAACTCTCTACACAGAGGAGAACAATAAACCCATCACATGGGCACCTTCACCCCTCACATGGGTACACATCATTTCATCTCAAATGACACACCCATCTCATGGGCATATTCCCCACACAGGGGCACACAACGTTCCATCTCCGTCTCAGAGAGAAATGACACACCCATCTCATGGGCATCTTCCCCACACAGGGGCACACATTATTCCATCTTCGTCTCAGAGAGGAACACCACACCCAACTCATGGGTTATCTCACAGGCCGATTCACTCAGTCTATGTCCTAGAGGATGTCTCACGCAACTGTAATCATCAACAACAACTACATTTGGAGATGTTCTTCATGTTTTAGGTGTTGGACCAAATTTTCTTTCTACTTACCACTTACACAACAATAAAAAGGTGGAATTCAATGGGTTGTAAAAGACATGAGTGATGTTTCAATGTGATTGCCTTAAGATTTTGTGACAAATTCAATCATATGTACAAGTTGGGGAAGGCTCCTTCCTCAAAGAGAAAAGGGTTTGTTGCTACCATTAGCTAAAGCCAATGACACCAACATGCCATGGAATTAGCGTCTCAGTGACGCCAATTATGGATCTTTGTGACATATGAGTTGATTACATATGTCTGATGACCTTTGATAGATTGAACCACCTAGTGGTCTTTACAAGTGATGTGTAATGGAGCAACATCACCCAAAGTACATTTTTAAGGAAAAAATGAGTCAAGCTTCACAACCTCTTCCATTGGTTCATCGTAATATTTGTGGGAATATGGATATATCTTTTATTGGGGGAGCTAAGCACTTTCTCATCTTCATTGATGTTTTTTCTTTCTTTCTATGCGCATACACCATTAAATCTAAGGATGAGGTGTTTAGAAAGTATTGAGAATTCAAATCTCTTATGGAAAAACAAGAGATAGGAAGATCAAGTGTCTTAGAACTGATAATGGAGTTGAATATATTAGAAACGCTTTCCAATGATTTCTCATATCTCATGTGATCTTCTTGTAGAGAATCGTTCCTTATTCTTCACACAATTTGGAGTAGCAGTACAAAAAAATAGAATTATCATGGATATGGCTCATTACATTCTTTACTCCGAGAAAATGAAGCTTTCATTATGAGGAGAGGCAATTGTTTGCTCATCACATATAATCAATAGAACACCTAGTCATGTTGTCATAGGTATGACTCCTTATGAGAAATAGTATTACAACGAACCTTTTATTTTGCATTTGATAATGTTTGGATCTAGTGCATGGGCCCAAGCTCCTAATGTGGGGTGAAACACATCAACATCTCTAGACTCCCACTACATTGGTTGTCTATGGTGAGAAATTTTAGGGATACAGTGTTTATGATCCCACCAATCATAGGGTGGTTGGATATATAAGCTACCTCTGATGAAATTCCTACTCTCCCATTACTTCCTTTAGAATGTTCTTTAGATGTTTCAACATGCTTCCATGGATATTTCCTCTTCCTATGACTATGGAAGTCATCTTTTAGATGACCCTTCACGTGGCTTATTAGACCCCTCTTCATCTACGCAACTCTTTCAAGTGCTTCTTCGATAGTTTCTCGACAAAGTCTTGTGGTTGATAAGGATTCGAACAACTCATCCAATGTTCCTATTGTAGATGCCTCTTCACTTTCTTCAAGATACTTTCGTTAGTCTTAGTTCTCATGTTGTAGATGATGACGTTCTTGTTAATCATTCATCAAATCTCCATGTTGTAGATACCAATGCCCATGTTAGTGCCTCTCCATTGTTCAATGATGATGATGATGACTTCCCATATGCATCAATGACTCCTACTTTGAGTAGGCCAAGACCTATGCTTAAGTGCACTATCCCCAACATTTTGACGCCATTGAGTTTCTTTCTGGTCCTTCCAAGCATCATATAAAGATTGTTTCACCTCCATCTCGGGTCCTTATTACTCAGGTTGTTGATTTTATGCAGAATTCTAGGACCTTCCCCTCAAATAAATTTGGAGCAAGATTGTCATTGTTGATCTTTATGGATTCTTGCGTGAGAAATTTGAGATATGGGGATGATTCTCTTGTTCAATGTTAAGAGAGGGGAGTAAATATTATGATTTAATGCTCTCTTTACCCCCCTATTCAACTTAAGGGGGTGCGTTCAAATTATAAGTGTAATCTTCAGATGTGGCCTCACCATATTCATGTAATATTAATATTTGTGATCATGGCTAAAACCATGCTTTCATAATTTATTGTAATACTAGGGAATAATTAAGGTTGACCTAGTCAAAATTATACATGTAGGTTCATTAACTTCTCTTGGGGCGTAGTGCCCAGCTTGAATTGTGTATAATACACCATCACAACTCTCATTTGTATTAAATGGCCTCAACACATTCATGTAATGTTAATATTTGTAATCATGGCTAAGACCATCCTTTCATCATTTGTTGTAATACTAGAGAGTGGTTAAGGTTGACCTAGTCATACTTACAGACTTAGGCTCATTATCCTCTCTTGGGATGTAGTTCCCAACTTGGGTTGTTTATAATACACCATCACAAATCTCATTTGTATTATATGATCTCGTTATCTTCTTGATCTCTCTTATACAATTATTTATGCCCAAAGGAACTGGTATCTTTGGCATTTTATTGTGCTTAACATTTCTTTCTTTTATGTCTACTTGTAGTGCATTTGTACTTTGGCATATTTCTCATTTTTTTTTTCCATTCAATTCTCTCACTTTCACTTGTGAATCTCAACACTAATCAATCATTATATTAGAAGGAAGGAAATTACCTTTGTGGATGACCCCATTGGCACAAGGATCATGACATATTGGGATTTTTATGCTACTGGGAACCAACACCAACAACCATTTTGAGATAGGAGAGAAGAGTTGCATAAACAATTCCAAGATGTCATAGATAGACATAATTGAATGTTATTATCACACACACACACACACACACACACACACACACACACACACATGCCATAAAGAGGAGGGAGGGGAATGTCATGCAAGTGTCACAACCAATCAATTGTTATGTTAATATGAGGGCCATTACCTTCGTGGATTCCCCTATTGGGATGCTAATCATATCCTATTGGGGAATTTATGTTATCATATTCCAAGCTCCATAACTAATGTGGAATAGGAAGAGACAAGATTTTATAGTCAGAGAAATTCCAAGTTGCCATAGATAAGCGTACTCCATTGTTATTATCACACACACTAACACTCATGCCACCACTCATGCCACACAGGGGAGTGGCAAAGAAAGCATCCCTTATGTTAGTAGGAGGGATACTACTAAGGAAAAATTAGGAGAAAATTCAAAAATATATAACAAATTAACTTAACCAAGATAAACCCCATACAATTAAATAATACACACTAATTCCATTCATGATTTCTTAACATGATAATATAATGATACTTAAATGTGACAACATAGCTTATTTGTTTAATTATAAAAAAAGCGAGCTTTTAACATAGTCCAAAATGGCCTAAACAATGATGAAATATAACAATATAGTTTGTAACGGTGAAATGTCCAAATTCTTCCATCAATTATGGTTATGCTTTTGCAAAGATGAGTCTGCTACATTTCATAGCATTGTTAATTTGAACAATAACATGCCTTAATCACATGCTTAGTGGTGCCCAAATGACGAGAAAGTGCCTTGTATTTTTAGGATCCCTTAGATTGATGTCCACATATTTTGCACAAGGAATCTGTCATACTTCCTTTGCCCACTCTTGTGACAAATTGCAATGATGGTTTGTTGATTTTTATTTCATCTCTATTAGATACAATACCTACAAAGGAATTAGAAAATAAAAAAATAACAATTAATACATGAATACCAAATGATGACACAATGCACAATGTATTAAATTTTAACTTAATTACTAAACATTGAACAATGTTACAATTGCACATGAAACATATATCAAATTTGAAATGAATCATGGTGGAATATCATATTATAATACATGATTTATAGCTCTTAATAGTAGACAATGAATGACTAATGCTAAAGAACGTAGTACATAGTCTAAAATGACAAAATTCCCAATACATACTTTGAAGTTGATCACAATTTATTTTTTTTTATCTTCAAGGCTATCATGCATCATCATCATCATCATGATGACACTGGAACACAATTCCTTCCAAGGGTATACCAACCAATATTGTATGTGAGGATTACGTATACTCATTTTCATCAATTTGGGAAACATCCTTGTCAAAAACATCCCATTGTGCTAAAGGTCTTGTAAATTATCAAGTGCCATCTTCAAATGAAAGCGAAATGAGATGTACATTGTTTAAGTTTCTCCTTGTTGAAATAATGTAACCGCAAAGAGTATTCTTATTATTATTGATATATTATTCATAGGATCAATCCCCATTGTGGATTGATCATGTCGGTTATTGTAATAGGAGAAAATCCCCTTTTGCAGATTGGTCAAAAGACAATTGTAATAGGCAGAATAAGAAGTCGGCCCCAACAGTTATTAAGGAGACCCAGAAATATAATAAAGGTGGGTTTACCCACCCAGTTTGAGAAGTCGACCCTGCTAGTAAAGAGACACTTCACACGTGCCATACTTGTATAAATAAAGGAGGCTAGCACCTCACTTAGACACAACTCACTTGCTCAGTTTGAGAGACAAGTTCTGATCTGTTACCGACAAAGGAGATAGAGAGTGGCGCATATCTAGGAGAGGAATTTTTGTATTAGCATAAGAGATCTCTTGGCATTGTATTGGCTATCTATATTAAGGAAGTTTTGCTAGGTTTTCTTCCCCTAGAGGGTTTCCCAGGATAAATGTTCTGTCTCTTGTGATTGTGTATTTCTCAGTGATCTTGGATTATGTTATTGTTATCTAATGAAATGCAAACATCTATAATAATGGCTTAAACATTAACATGGTATCAGAGCCAAGCTGAAGGAAGCATCTTTCACAAGTGAAAAATTTCACTGTTGTCGTACATGAAAATTAGGGCTTTTTGATGGAGAAGCTTTTCAGCCCGAAAACCATCTAGAAAAGTGCGCCCTCCCTCAAGGATCATTTTGGCACCTTCAGCGCACCTTTTCAGTGGCTAGATCTCCCGGAAAGTGAAACCCTAGTTTTCACAAAGTACCATAAAACTAGAGTACCAGAAGTACCAGAAAGCTAGAAGCACCAGTCCAGAAATCCGCAGATCAAGTTTGAGGGGGTAAAAGTTGGATTTTCAGAAATCTGACTGCACCAGCTAACTCGCCTTAGCTCAGCGCATCTATCCCCTGGATCAGAATTTCAAAATTCAAAGTTTGAAAAATTAGGGTTTCCTCATAAAACCCTAAGTTGCAGTTGCAGTTGCAGTACCTGTTGTAGTAGCAGCTGTACTACAAGTGGCAGTCACCCTTGAAGTTTTTAAAGAGTTGGTAATGATTACCGCTGCTGCTAGATGGTGCCACCACCTGCAAATGCTATCAAAGGTATGTACTCACATATGTTTAAATGGTTAAACTTTAAAGAGTATTTGCAGGAGAAGGGA
>ML834991.1:14509-35393 GCA_009831015.1 Picea engelmannii
TATCTAATAGAGATGAAATAAAAATCAACAAACCATCATTGCAATTTGTCACAAGAGTGGGCAAAGGAAGTATGACAGATTCCTTGTGCAAAATATGTGGACATCAATCTAAGGGATCCTAAAAATACAAGGCACTTTCTCGTCATTTGGGCACCACTAAGCATGTGATTAAGGCATGTTATTGTTCAAATTAACAATGCTATGAAATGTAGCAGACTCATCTTTGCAAAAGCATAACCATAATTGATGGAAGAATTTGGACATTTCACCGTTACAAACTATATTGTTATATTTCATCATTGTTTAGGCCATTTTGGACTATGTTAAAAGCTCGCTTTTTTTATAATTAAACAAATAAGCTATGTTGTCACATTTAAGTATCATTATATTATCATGTTAAGAAATCATGAATGGAATTAGTGTGTATTATTTAATTGTATGGGGTTTATCTTGGTTAAGTTAATTTGTTATATATTTTTGAATTTTCTCCTAATTTTTCCTTAGTAGTATCCCTCCTACTAACATAAGGGATGCTTTCTTTGCCACTCCCCTGTGTGGCATGAGTGGTGGCATGAGTGTTAGTGTGTGTGATAATAACAATGGAGTACGCTTATCTATGGCAACTTGGAATTTCTCTGACTATAAAATCTTGTCTCTTCCTATTCCACATTAGTTATGGAGCTTGGAATATGATAACATAAATTCCCCAATAGGATATGATTAGCATCCCAATAGGGGAATCCACGAAGGTAATGGCCCTCATATTAACATAACAATTGATTGGTTGTGACACTTGCATGACATTCCCCTCCCTCCTCTTTATGGCATGTGTGTGTGTGTGTGTGTGTGTGTGTGTGTGTGTGTGTGTGATAATAACATTCAATTATGTCTATCTATGACATCTTGGAATTGTTTATGCAACTCTTCTCTCCTATCTCAAAATGGTTGTTGGTGTTGGTTCCCAGTAGCATAAAAATCCCAATATGTCATGATCCTTGTGCCAATGGGGTCATCCACAAAGGTAATTTCCTTCCTTCTAATATAATGATTGATTAGTGTTGAGATTCACAAGTGAAAGTGAGAGAATTGAATGGAAAAAAAAAATGAGAAATATGCCAAAGTACAAATGCACTACAAGTAGACATAAAAGAAAGAAATGTTAAGCACAATAAAATGCCAAAGATACCAGTTCCTTTGGGCATAAATAATTGTATAAGAGAGATCAAGAAGATAACGAGATCATATAATACAAATGAGATTTGTGATGGTGTATTATAAACAACCCAAGTTGGGAACTACATCCCAAGAGAGGATAATGAGCCTAAGTCTGTAAGTATGACTAGGTCAACCTTAACCACTCTCTAGTATTACAACAAATGATGAAAGGATGGTCTTAGCCATGATTACAAATATTAACATTACATGAATGTGTTGAGGCCATTTAATACAAATGAGAGTTGTGATGGTGTATTATACACAATTCAAGCTGGGCACTACGCCCCAAGAGAAGTTAATGAACCTACATGTATAATTTTGACTAGGTCAACCTTAATTATTCCCTAGTATTACAATAAATTATGAAAGCATGGTTTTAGCCATGATCACAAATATTAATATTACATGAATATGGTGAGGCCACATCTGAAGATTACACTTATAATTTGAACGCACCCCCTTAAGTTGAATAGGGGGGTAAAGAGAGCATTAAATCATAATATTTACTCCCCTCTCTTAACATTGAACAAGAGAATCATCCCCATATCTCAAATTTCTCACGCAAGAATCCATAAAGATCAACAATGACAATCTTGCTCCAAATTTATTTGAGGGGAAGGTCCTAGAATTCTGCATAAAATCAACAACCTGAGTAATAAGGACCCGAGATGGAGGTGAAACAATCTTTATATGATGCTTGGAAGGACCAGAAAGAAACTCAATGGCGTCAAAATGTTGGGGATAGTGCACTTAAGCATAGGTCTTGGCCTACTCAAAGTAGGAGTCATTGATGCATATGGGAAGTCATCATCATCATCATTGAACAATGGAGAGGCACTAACATGGGCATTGGTATCTACAACATGGAGATTTGATGAATGATTAACAAGAACGTCATCATCTACAACATGAGAACTAAGACTAACGAAAGTATCTTGAAGAAAGTGAAGAGGCATCTACAATAGGAACATTGGATGAGTTGTTCGAATCCTTATCAACCACAAGACTTTGTCGAGAAACTATCGAAGAAGCACTTGAAAGAGTTGCGTAGATGAAGAGGGGTCTAATAAGCCACGTGAAGGGTCATCTAAAAGATGACTTCCATAGTCATAGGAAGAGGAAATATCCATGGAAGCATGTTGAAACATCTAAAGAACATTCTAAAGGAAGTAATGGGAGAGTAGGAATTTCATCAGAGGTAGCTTATATATCCAACCACCCTATGATTGGTGGGATCATAAACACTGTATCCCTAAAATTTCTCACCATAGACAACCAATGTAGTGGGAGTCTAGAGATGTTGATGTGTTTCACCCCACATTAGGAGCTTGGGCCCATGCACTAGATCCAAACATTATCAAATGCAAAATAAAAGGTTCGTTGTAATACTATTTCTCATAAGGAGTCATACCTATGACAACATGACTAGGTGTTCTATTGATTATATGTGATGAGCAAACAATTGCCTCTCCTCATAATGAAAGCTTCATTTTCTCGGAGTAAAGAATGTAATGAGCCATATCCATGATAATTCTATTTTTTTGTACTGCTACTCCAAATTGTGTGAAGAATAAGGAACGATTCTCTACAAGAAGATCACATGAGATATGAGAAATCATTGGAAAGCGTTTCTAATATATTCAACTCCATTATCAGTTCTAAGACACTTGATCTTCCTATCTCTTGTTTTTCCATAAGAGATTTGAATTCTCAATACTTTCTAAACACCTCATCCTTAGATTTAATGGTGTATGCGCATAGAAAGAAAGAAAAAACATCAATGAAGATGAGAAAGTGCTTAGCTCCCCCAATAAAAGATATATCCATATTCCCACAAATATTACGATGAACCAATGGAAGAGGTTGTGAAGCTTGACTCATTTTTTCCTTAAAAATGTACTTTGGGTGATGTTGCTCCATTACACATCACTTGTAAAGACCACTAGGTGGTTCAATCTATCAAAGGTCATCAGACATATGTAATCAACTCATATGTCACAAAGATCCATAATTGGCGTCACTGAGACGCTAATTCCATGGCATGTTGGTGTCATTGGCTTTAGCTAATGGTAGCAACAAACCCTTTTCTCTTTGAGGAAGGAGCCTTCCCCAACTTGTACATATGATTGAATTTGTCACAAAATCTTAAGGCAATCACATTGAAACATCACTCATGTCTTTTACAACCCATTGAATTCCACCTTTTTATTGTTGTGTAAGTGGTAAGTAGAAAGAAAATTTGGTCCAACACCTAAAACATGAAGAACATCTCCAAATGTAGTTGTTGTTGATGATTACAGTTGCGTGAGACATCCTCTAGGACATAGACTGAGTGAATCGGCCTGTGAGATAACCCATGAGTTGGGTGTGGTGTTCCTCTCTGAGACGAAGATGGAATAATGTGTGCCCCTGTGTGGGGAAGATGCCCATGAGATGGGTGTGTCATTTCTCTCTGAGACGGAGATGGAACGTTGTGTGCCCCTGTGTGGGGAATATGCCCATGAGATGGGTGTGTCATTTGAGATGAAATGATGTGTACCCATGTGAGGGGTGAAGGTGCCCATGTGATGGGTTTATTGTTCTCCTCTGTGTAGAGAGTTGAGACGATGTGGTCCTCCAGATGATTTTCCTGTGAGACTCAATGAGATAGAGATCTGTTGAGTAGGACGTTCTTGTGGTTGAGAACCGGTGGATGTGATCCTAGTGGTTGAGCACTAGTGAGTGTGTGTCTAGATTATTCTCCTATGAGACTCAGTGAGATAGAGATCTGTTGAGTTGGATGTCCATGTGGCTGAGCACAGGTGGACGAGCCCCTAGTGGTTGAGCACAGGTGGACGTGGACGAGCCCCTAGTGGCTAAGCACTAGTGGGTGTGTAAGATCCCTTGATATATTGTCTAAGAGTTAGATTTACATGTAACCCTAATTGTGATGTAAAGGGTACAAGTCAGCCCCACCATAAAGTGAAAGATAATTAATGATTATTGTAAAAGATAATTAATTTTGTAATTATTAATTATATTCTTAGTTATTGAGGTCGGCCTTGTTGTGCCAATAGACACCACTTTTGATGTGTCCAGTGTAGTATAAATAAAGGTGATTTCCCCATTGAGGAAACACACAACACACACAAGTCACTTGTCATTTGGAAATTTCAGCAAGTACATCTTCTAGGGCTGAAGTGTGCACCTCTCTTGGGCGCTAGCTTCTTGGTTTTGGAGAGCACTCTATTGTGTGCTAAGTCTATGGTGTGGGAGGTCTTTCTCTTGAGAATATAGCAAAGGATTGTTGGGTTTTCTTCCCTTGAGTAGAAGGGTTTCCCAGAATATTTCTTGTGTTCTTGTGCATGGTTATTCTTCTTGTGATCTTGGTTATTGCAACAATTGTGAATGGTGTAACTACATTGGTTTATGGTTCAAGTAAACGCTAAAATTGAAATAAACCTCATGCTTGAGCCTAACATAGTGAAAATTCAACAGTTGTATCTATGATGACAACCCCATAGTTTCAATTCCACTTTGAATCCATTTAGGCTTTAGCAACATCAAGAAGAAGCCTTTGTATGAGAGAATGAAGTTTTTAGAGTTTCACATTTATCGAATCAAAGGCAAAAAAAACCTAGGTAACCCTAGAAAAGGAGGCACTTGCCTTGAAAAAAGGTGAAAAGATCTTAGGAATGCCCAAGAGAACCCTATGGGAGAGGTGGCCTTAAGGAGGATTTAAATATTTAAAAACCCTAGAGAAAAAAACAAAAAGAAAATGATCAAAAAAACCATATTTTCACAATCACAAAAGAACATGAGAGAAGCCACTAACGAATAGCTTTCATATAAATTATAGAATTGAGAACATAACTTTCACACCCACTCTAATACTATGTTGAGTTTCATACAAGTGAAAGGAAAATAATCGAATGGAACCAAATGCAAACTCAAATTCTACCCAAGTAAGATAAATGGCCCCATTCAATTGGGGGGACATCCACTTTGAATCCATTTAGGCTTAGCAAAAGAAAGAAGAAGCCTTCATATGAGAGAATGAAGTTTTCAGTGTTCTGTATTTATCGAATCAAAGGTAAAACCCTAGGTAAACCTAGGAAAGGAGGCACTTACCTTGAAAAAGGGTGAAAAGATATTAAGAATTCCCAAGATAACCCTAGTAGAGGGGTGACCTTAGTGAGGGTTTAAATATTTAAAAACCCAAAAGGAAAATGATCCAAAAAACAATAGTTCCATAGTCACAAGAGAACATGAGAGATGTCACTACCCTTCAAATTAGCAAAAGAATTGAGAGTAAGGTTCACACCCACTTTATTAGTATGTTGAGATTCACACAAGTGAAAACAAGATAAGATAGAACCAAACACAAACTCAAATTCTACAATAGTGTTAGAGAGAAATAACCCTAGTGCACTAAAGAGAGAAATATTTCCAAGTACAAGTGCACTACACAAGAGGTGTACAAGTACACATAAAAGAAAGTAATGTCAAGCACAAGAAAATGCCAAAGATATATCTACCTAAAAGCATAAATCACTTAATAAGAGATCAAGAAGATCAAAGGATGAAATAATACAAATTAGAGTTGTAGTGGTTTATTTATACACAACTCAAGTAGGGCACTACCACCATGAGGGATTAATGAGCTTACATGTACAACTTTGATTAGGTTGGCCTTAACTAATCCCTAATATTACAACGATAATAAATTATGAAAGGATGTCCTTAGCCATGATTACAAATACATTGATGTTACATATCATTGTGGCATAGCCACATCTGAATAATACATGCACTTATGCTCTTTCTTGTTCGGCATTCCACTCCATCCTCTGTGAAAATATCTTAGGAATGTCGAAGAGAATCCTAGAGAAGAGGTATCCTTGTGGAGGGTTCAATCTCTAAAGACCCTAGAAAAAAACCCAAAAAGAAGATGATCCAAAAAACCATAGTTCTATAGTCACAATAGAACTTGAGAGATGCCACTAGCCAATAGCTTTCAAATCAGCTATAAAATTGAGAGCAAGGTACACACCCTATTACCATTTTGAGATTCACACAAGTGAAAGCAAGAGAATCAAATGGAACCAAACACAAACTTAAATACTCCAATAACCCAGTCACAAATGTTTTAGAGAGAGAGAACCCTAGTGCATGAGAGAGAGAGAGAGAGATGCCCAAGTACAACTGCACTACAAAAGAAGTGCACAAGTGTTGGAGTAATTACGCATTTACCTAATAATTATTTTTCTAATTATTTTCCTAAGTTTGCTAGTCATTGTGAGGGTCCCTATTTTTTAGGGTTTTCCTAAAAAGTACGGCGCTTCCTAAAAAATAGGGCCTCCTCCTCTTCAGTTTGACTTTAGTGAGGAGTTTAGTCAGACTAGTGGAGAGTTCAGTTAAAAACTAGTGGAGGACATCTCATGCATGCAGCAGTTGCTTTTATCTCATGCAGCAATTGTTTTGTTCATGCTTAAGAGAAGGAACACACATATCTCATGCATGCATGCTCTTCTCTCTCCTCCACATATGTGGACTCAATTAACTATTGATTGCTTTGATAGTTGACTCATATTAGGTAGCAGTTAAACACTAGTTTCAGTTAGTGAGTTTCTACTTCCCTCTAGATCACTACTAAGGAAAATTCTCTTGGTCATGCATCTATCTATGGCGCATTGACCTATTATTACGAATTATTTGTGTATTTATTACTCACTCATGTAATAGAATTTGTACATTCATTCTCAATTCTTTCTCTCATTCTTAATTCTTTCTCTTTGGTTATTTTTGCAAGCTTTGTGTGAATTTCTCTAGCCAGGTTCTCTATGAATTTCACATGGTATCAGAGCTTAGTTGATAGGAAAAAACATATAGGAACTTTATTTGCAGGTTTAGGACCGGAAGATTGCAGCAATTAGAAAGAATGGAATTACTCATGTCGACACTTCTTACACCACATAATTATTTTTAATGGAAGCCAAAGATTCTTCTCCTTCTCAGAAGAAGAGGATTATATCAAATAACCATGACAACAAAAGCAGAGCCTGGTTTTCCAGAAGAGAAAAACGATTTTCTCAACAGACAGTATATAGCTCTCGAACTTATCTGCATGTAGGAGATTGACAAGACATGCAGGAGATTGACAAGACAATGCTAGAAAAAAACCCACCAGAAGACAAGCCTCTCAGTTTGAAGAGACTTATGCATCTTAGGAGCCACATGCCAAGACTTCTATATAGGTATCTACACATCATTTTGTTCCATTCATTCGAGATGATGTCTACACTATTTCAGATTTGTTTTCTGAATCAGATTCGGAAGATATTGAGGATGCAAATCAAAGACCCAAATGGGCACAGTCCATCCTACCGACAACCAATTATCTTACAGATGATCATGTCGATCATCGAGGGATGAGTTTCCAAATTAAGGGAGATCCACATGTGCTCACAACCATAGAATCGGTAATTTGCATGCATTGCTACATAATTCTGGCATTTAACCCTCGAGCCTATGTAGAGACTGAAGGGAATCTGTATTAGAAAATTTCCATGAATGAAGGGGATTTGGATCTTCTCATTTCCAATAAGAGAAAGTGGATGAATGAAAACATCTCAATGGTGCATCTACTTCATCAAATCCATACAAACATTTACATCTTCAACAAAATATTCATCGAGCATAACTTTGCAGATTTGTGAGGTCTCCTTGGAGTGAAGGACATAGTTGCTTAGCAGTTGTCTTTCTTTACTTCTTCATTTTTGATAGATTGTACTTTGAGGGGAGGTTTTTCCCACGAGGTTTCCCCTCGTTCCTCATTTTTCCCATGTTCATTCATTTAGATGCATTGTAAAATGGGTGCCTAGCATGGTCTTGTATATGTGACCCATTCCTAAGTTTGTTAGTCATTGTGAGGGTCCCCTATATTTTAGGGTTTTCCTAAAAAGCAGTTGTATCTATGATGACAACCCCGTAGTTTCAATTCCACTTTGAATCCATGTAGGCTTAGCAACATCAAGAAGAAGCCTTTGTATGAGAGAATGAAGTTTTTAGTGTTTCACATTTATCGAATCAAAGGTAAAAAACCCTAGGTAACCCTAGAAAAGGAGGCACTTGCCTTGAAAAAGGGTGAAAATATCTTAGGAATGCCCAAGAGAACCCTATGGGAGAGGTGGCCTTAAGGAGGATTTAAATCTTTAAAAACCCTAGAGAAAAACCCAAAAAGAAGATGATAAAAAACACCATAGTTCCACATCACAAAAGAACATGAGAGAAGCCACTAGCGAATAGCTTTCATATAAATTATAGAATTGACACCATAACTTTCACACCCACTCCAATACTATGTTGAGTTCCATACAAGTGAAAGTAAAAGAATAGAATGGAACCAAACACAAACTCAAATTCTACCCAAGTAAGATAAATGGCCCCATTCAATTGGGGGGACATCAACTTTGGATCCATTTAGGCTTAGCAACAGCGAGAAGAAGCCTTCATAAGAGAGAATGAAGTTTTCAGTGTTTCATATTTATCGAATCAAAGGTAAAACCCTAGGTAACCCTAGGGTTGGAGGCACTTACCTTGAAAAAGGGTGAAAATATATTAAGAATTCCCAAGATAACCCTAGTGGAGGGGTGACCTTAGTGAGGGTTTAAATCTTTAAAAACCCAAAAGGAAAATGATCCAAAAAACAATAGTTCCATAGTCACAAGAGAACATGAGAGATGCCACTACCTTTCAAATTAGCAATAGAATTGAGAGTAAGGTTCACACCCACTTTATTACTATGTTGAGATCCACACAAGTGAAAGCAAGATCAGATAGAACCAAACACAAACTCAAATTCTACAATAGTGTTAGAGAGAGATAACCCTAGTGCAATAAAGAGAGAAATATTTCCAAGTACAAGTGCACTACACAAGAAGTGTACAAGTACACATAAGAGAAAGTAATGTCAAGCACAAGAAAATGCCAAAGATATATCTACCTATAACCATAAATCACTTAATAAGAGATCAAGAAGATCAAAGGATGAAATAATACAAATTAGAGTTGTAGTGGTCTATTTATACACAACTCAAGTAGGGCACTACCACCATGAGGGATTAATGAGCTTACATGTACAACTTTGATTAGGTTGGCCTTAACTAATCCCTAATATTACAACAATAATAAATTATGAAAGGGTGTTCTTAGCCATGATTATAGATACATTGATGTTACATATCACCGTGTCATAGCCACATCTGAAGAATACATGCACTTATGCTCTTTCTTGTTTGGCATTCCACTCCATCCTGTGTGAAAATATCTTAGGAATGTCAAAGAGTATACTAGAGAAGAGGCATCCTTATGGAGGGTTCAATCTCTAAAGACCCTAGAAAAAAACCCAAAAAGAAGATGATCCAAAAAACCATAGTTCTATAGTCACAATAGAACTTGAGAGATGCCACTGGCCAATAACTTTCAAATCAACTATAAAATTGAGAGTAAGGTACACACCTGCTCTATTACGGTGATGAAAATCACACAAGTAAAAGCAAGAGAATCAAATGTAACCAAACACAAACTTAAATTCTCCAATAACCCAATCACGAGTGTTTTAGAGAGAGAGAGAGAGAACTTTGAGAGAGAGAGATGCCCAAGTACAAGTGCACTATAAAAGAAGTGCACAAGTGTTGGAGTAATTACGCATTCACCTAATAAAAAAAATTCTAATTATTTTCCTAAGTTTGCTAGTCATTGTGAGGGTCCTTTCCTAAAAAGTAGGGTGCTTCCTAAAAAATAGGGGTGTCCCCTCTTCAGTTTGACTTCAATTAGGGGAGAGTTCAGTGAGACTAGTGGAGAGTTCAGTTAAACTAGTGGAGGACATCTCATGCATGCAGCAGTTGCTTTTCTCTCATGCAGCAGTTGCTTTTCTCATGCTTAAGAGAAGGAACACACATATCTCATGCATGCATGCATGCTCTTCTCTCTCCTCCACATATGTGGACTCAATTAACTATTGATTGTTTTGATAGTTGACTCATACTAGGTGACAGTTTAATTCTAGTTTATGTCAGTGAGTGTTTACTTCCCTCTAGATCACTATTAAGGCAAATTCTCTTGGTCATGCAACTATCTATGGTGCATTGACCTATTATTAGGGATTATTCATGTATTTATTACTCACTCATGTAATACAATTTGTACATTCATTCTCAATTCTTTCTCTCATTCTTGCTTCTTTGTCTTTGGTTCTTTTTGCAAGCTTTGTGTGAATTTATCTAGCTAGGTTCTCTATGAATTTCACATGGTATCATAGCTTAGTTGCTAGGAGAAAGCATATAAGCACTTTATTTGCAGGTTTGGGATTGGAAGATTGCAGTAGTTAGAAAGAATGGAATTACTCATGTCGGCACTTCTTACACCACATAATTATTTTGAATGGAAGCCAAAGATTCTTCTCCTTCTCAGAAGAGAGGCTTATATCAAATAATCATGACAACAAAAGCAAAGCTTGATTTTCCAGAAGAGAAAAACGATTTTCTCAACAAACAAGATATGGCTCTCGAACTTATCTACATGTTTGTTTCTCCTGAGCTACAGTATCATGTAGAGGAATCATCACTCTCAACTATGGACGAACTATGGACCAAATTGGACGTCTGATTCGAGATAAAGTAAGATTGTGAAGAATGCATGCAGGAGATTGACAAGACAACGCTAGCAGAAAAACCACCAAAAGAACAAGCCTCTCAATTTGAAGAGACTTATGCATCTTAGGAGCCACATGCCAAGACTTCTATATAGGTATCTACACATCATTTTGTTCCATTCATTCGAGTTGATGTCTACACTATTTCAGATATGTTTTCTAAATTAGATTTGGAAGATATTGAGCATGCAAATCAAAGACTCAAATGGGCACAGTCCATCCTACCGACAACCAATTATCTTACGGATGATCATGTCGATCATCGAGGGATGAGTTTCCAAATTGAGGGAGATCCACATGTGCTCACAACCATAGAATCGGTAATCTGCATGCATTGCTACATATTTCTGGCATTTTACCCTCATGCCTATGTAGAGACTGAAGGGAATTTGTATTAGAAAATTTCCATGAATGAAGGGGATTTGGATCTTCTCATTTCCAATAAGAGAAAGTGGATGAATGCAAACATCTCAATGGTGCATCTACTTCATCAAATCTGTACAAACATTTACATCTTCAACAAAATCTTCACCGAGCATAACTTTGCACATTTGTGAGGTCTCATTGGAGTGAAGGACATAATTGCTTAGCAATTGTCTTTCTTTCCTTCTTCATTTTTTATGGATTGTACTTTGAGGGGAGGTTTTTCCCACGAGGTTTTCCCTCTTTCCTCATTTTTTCCGTGTTCATTCATTTAGATGCATTGTAAAATGTGTGCCTAACATGGTCTTGTATCCATGACCCATTCCTAAGTTTGTTAGTCACTCTGAGGGTCCCCTATTTTTTAGGGGTTTTCCTAAAAAGTAGTGCATTTCCTAAAAAATGGGGGTGCTCCTCTGTATTTAGTTTGACTTCAACTAGGAGTTCAGACAGACTAGTGGAGAGTTTAGTTAAACTAGTGGAGGACAGCTCATGCATGTAGTAGTTTCTTTTCTCTCATGTAACAATTGTTTTTTTCATGGTTAAGAGAAAGAGGATGCATATCTCATGCATGCATACTCTTCTCTCTCCTCCCAACTATTGATTGCTTTGACAGTTGACTCATACTAGGTGGCATTTAAACTCTAGTTTCTATCAATGAGTGTCTACTTCACTCTAGATCACTAGTAAGACAAATTTCCTTGGTCATGCAGCTATCTATGGTGCATTGACCTATTATTAGGAATTATTCATGTATTTATTACTCACTCATGTAATATACAATTTGTACATTCATTATCAATTCTTTCTCTCATTCTTGATTCTTTCTCTTTAGTTCTTTTTGCAAGCTTTGTGTGAATTTCTCTAGCTAGGTTCTCTATGAATTTCACAAGTTCACAAAAAAATGCCAAAAATATCACTACCTTTAAGCTTTAATCACTTTATAAGAGATCAAAAAGATCACAATATGAGATAATACAAATGAGAGTTGTGGTGGTGTGTCTATACACTCTTAAAGTAGGGCACTACCACCAAGAGGGGTTAATGAGCCTGCATGTACAAGTTTGACTAGGTCAGCCTTAATCAATCCTTAGTATTGTAATAAATGATGAAAGGATGGCCTTAGCCATGTTTACAAGTAAATAGATGTTGCATATAAGTGGGTCATGGCCACATGTGAAGACTACACCCATAATTCTAACAATTGGGTGTTGCGTTGATACATTTTTTTGCTCAGTCTTCCCCTCCCTCCCTCCTATGTGTACCCTATGTGTGTAATATTAATAATCAACTACACCTATTTGTGGCATCTTGGAATTGTTTCTACGACTATAAATTATCCTCTCCTATTCCACATTGATTGTGAAGATTGGTTTATGGTAGTCCTACTAACATAGCTATTTGTTGATAGGTCGTGGCATGGATATGCCTATTAATTCTATATTCCCCTCCCTCCTTAGTGTGCCATGTGCATGTATGTGTGTAATAATAACAATCAAATATGCCTACAACTATACTCCTATCCCACATTGATTGTGAGGCTTGTTCTGCAATGGCATAAAGACCCCAATATGTTATGATCCTTGTACAATCAAGGATGTCCACAAAGGCAATGGCCCTCCACTAACAAAATGTTTGATTAGTTGCAAGGTCGATATGATTGCTTGCTCTCAACTTTCCCCTCCCTTTGTGTGCCCTTTGCGTGTAATAATAACAAGATATGCCTATTTGTGTCATCTTAGAATTGTTCCTACAACTCTCAAATCTCCTCTCCTATTTCTTTATTTCTTCATATTTTTTAATATATATCTTTTTCACTTTGCACCTATCATCTCCTAGAAATTTGGCGAAAACTTCTAACCATCCTGAAACCCAATTAAATTTGGTGGAAGCTTCTAACCATTCCAAACACCCAATCCCTGCTCCAAGACATCGAATACAACATACATAAGATGTAAGGTAGGGAAAGGGATCCAATAAATAGGAGATGATGCACCCTAACATTTTTAAAGGGGAAATAAACCTATATACACACACCAAATGTCAAAAAGTTTCACTGGATGTTTCTATTTTAGATACCTTGCAGCACAAAAAGTCTTAAACCAGAAATCAATGGACGCACTGAGAATCCTCGGAGGATGCCCTTTGAAGCACATTGATTGAAATCTCAAATCCAACCAGAATGGTAGAAAATGCACTAGATAGAAATGAGATGGCTCAGAAGAAAATCTACCAAGATAATTTAAAGAAGGTTTTAAAAAGTAATTAACCGAAACAAAAGAAAACCCAGATCAGCTTTCTTTAAAGGTATATCAGGGTTTTTAAGGCCACTGGTCAAGCATTGCCCCCAAATGTATTTTAAATATGACATGTTGATAGATATATCTTCACGTTATTCTCCATACTCGTTGAACACTGCTGTAAACTTATGTTGGTTTTAATTTAAAGCTTGAACTTACCATACCACTCGTATGATTTGCAATTAATGAGGATTTTCATTTTGTAAAATTAAAGCACTTGTATTGCCAGAGTACATTGTTCTTTTAGAAAACATTTATTGCATAACAGCAACTTGACATAGCCCTTGACATAATTAAGCCTGTCTGCTAAAACCAACAAAGGATGTACAAGGTAATAAATCATATCCAATGAAGAAATTCAACTCTGCCGTGTTAATGAATAGTAAAACTGATGAACCATCATATCCTCTGAAAAGCATAAATAGTTTACACCATAAAACATGCAGATAATAAAAAAGGCAGCATTAACACAAACTTCAAAGATTCTGTAACTAATTCTTCAACGATCATATTGGTTCTGCTTGCAAAAGAATGCCATAACTATAGCTCTAGATGTAGTGCATAGAGCAAGATGTACACTCATCTTTTCTATGTATTTTTAATCTTTGCTGAAAACAATACAAACAGTATTTCCAATAACGGAATATTTTCAGCTGCGAAGCTTATTTAATCTATAGATGATCTGTAATTGCTGATCCATTGGATTCATCAAAAGCACCATACCTGTGGATTTTTCCATAGATATACAAAAATTGACGTCAAAAACTATGTCACAGTGTCATATTTTTCAGCGGTTTAACTTCCATGACCAACTCATAAGGTTTGCAATCTTCTGCACAACTCTTTAAGCTATTTCACAATTATCCTATGCAATATGTATCTGATGTTTTATACTTAATGGAGAAGCGCATCAGACAGGTGACAGATCATGTAAGGCCATTCTTACTATCCTTATGTCCTCATCAAAATAATATGAGCTGATGCTTTTCCACATTTGCAGTTGAACCTCTGGAATTATGATACTCCTGTAAACATTATATCTAACTTCAGAAAGTAGATAGCCTATCTCACCATGTGAGGCAGAGACGAATATCAAAGCATTGAAAAAGTAAATAATACTACATTAGAAAAAAAATCAACCAAATCGTACCTTCAAAGCTAATTCATGAGAGGGTCGCACACTCTGATTGGTACAAAATTGTATCAGCTATCCAACCATGTTCCAATCTTTAACCTTGGTGTGCTATGCACTTTCCAGAGTAATGTGATTCCCACACTTTATCCAATGCTAATATCCACCTACACTATTGAAATGCTTTTTCATTGACTGATCTTTCCTGCGATGATTGTCGTTGTTTTTCTTAGCATAAGAAGTCTTGTCACCTCGACCTCCACCCCTTCCATTACCACCCCTTCCCCTTATACTACCTCCACGGCCTGCTATGTTAACATTATCATTATTATCAGATGGAGTATCATCTGATGATCCTAATGCTCTCAAAGGAACATTCCCCCCTGCTCCCAGACCATGAATGGTTTCCTCCTGTGTTTTTCTTAGTACGTCTGCCTCTTCAGCACTAGAGACAGCAACTGCACCTGCCACTTTGTAGCTATAATTTTTTCCATCCTTGACATAGAATTGTGGTTTCTGCTCTTCCTTCCGTTTTCCTCTACCATAAGAGCTGTTACCAGTTCTTTGAAAAGTGGGTGCAGGCACCTTTGCATCTGGAAGAGATCCTTCAGAAACTTGCTTTCCATGTGGAACTTTAGCTGAGTTTTCTCTTAATGTCCTGCCATCCAATGAATCATAAACTTTTCTAGATGGCCCAACATCATCTAGGGTGGTTTCAACTGTCCATCTAGAAGCCGACTGTGGATAAAGACTATTATTTAAGCTCTCTGTCTCAGCAATCCCCGAATCTACAACACCGGTGCCTAAATCATCAAAGGAATCATCATATTCATCCTCATATTGGGTAGCAAGTATAGCAGAACGAAAGGTATTTTTAACATCTTGCTGATCAAGAATACTTGCAGCATTTATATCATCCTTTTGGCGACGCACATACCGCCCAGATGTATTTAACTTCATGTCAGGTACCAGTGAAGGCTTCTGTAACTCACTTGCAGAAGATGAGGAAGAAGCAGTCATATTCTGCATGTAAGAACCACTCGGCTTGTATTCATCTTGAGTCAAATATGTAGATTCATCCAACCTCCCTTTTCCTTTGTCACCACTCGGCTTGTATTCATCTTGAGTCAAATATGTAGATTCATCCAACCTCCCTTTTCCTTTGTCATTTTTACTTACAGATTGTTTATTATTGGGCTTTGATTGAAGAGAAGTGTCCAAACCTAATAAGTCTGGATGAAGTGTCCCGTCCAAGATCCGTTGAATTACTTCCTCGGGATTATCATTATAAACATCCAAACAAGATGATAAAAATCCATCACCGTAATCTGGAAATATATCCTTAATTTGACTGATTTTTGACTGAAGAATGGCAGTCTGTTCATCTGTCGTGATCTGATCTTTTACTGATAAGGTTGAACTGCTAAGAACTTTCTCACCTGCACTATTCTCAGTTTTGGAATCAAAGCGGCCTACTAATAGTGATATATGAGCATATTGTGCCTCATCCAAATGAATCCATCCTGTGAAGAGAAAAACAAAAATTTGAGATTTATTGCCTGAAATTTATGGACAGAAAAAAAAAAATACGGATTAGTTTTTTCATGGGACCAATTTTACATAACCTAATCACAGAACTTCTTTTGCAAGTTCCAATTGGTCATAATATTTTATATTGCTAATTATGCAAAATCCATGAAGAGGAACTTGTTAAATTGCATAAATTTCACTATTTATGCTCAGCAAATACTGAGGGGCCTACAAAATGTTATATAAGACTCTTTAACCAAGACATGATAGGATGTGAAATAAAGGGTTAGAGTTATTGAATTTCAACGTCAAATAAAAAACATTAAATTTAAATCAAAATCAGATACAAAGTTTTAGCAGTAAAGAAACAATAGATGCATTTATTTACATATTTAATACAGTACCAAACACGCATGTTATCTTTTACAAACATGACATCATGGAATTTTTTGTAATAAAAATAAGGAATTGGAAGTAGTTACCATCCTTGGAGAGTTCATCAAGCTTGCTCATAAGTTTGTGCCTCCGCTCAAGATTTAAGAGAAATGATCCACTACTAATAGGCCCATCAACACCACCAGAGCTTCCTGTCATTATCTCGCCAATTACTTGTATTATAATATCTCCCCTGACAACTGGATCATCTACTTGTGCTGGAAAGATCTTTGTACTTGGAAATTGATAGTCATCCTGACCAAAGGTTTGACTAAGATAGCATATGTAAAGCAACTGCCAAGCAAATTTTAAAATTCTTGTACCCAAAGTTTTCAAGCGTGGTTGCACAAGAAGCTCCATATCATCAGAAGCAGACTTGAGGGCATTTTCCATTGTCAAAGTAAAACCATTCCGTAATAATGGCAGCAGTGAATCGTATATATTTGCCAATGTAGGGAGCAATTCTTGATTATCTTCACTGTGCCCATCAAAACATTTTTCAATAAATCATCAAAATTGCTTGCTAAAATTAAGAATAGCCAATGTAAGGATTATAGAAGGTAGAGAAGTAATAATAGCAAAAAGTAAGGAATGGTACTTGGAAACCCCTCGAGAGATAAAACATGAGGCAGCAACAGGATATGCTTCCACAAAAGCATCCAGAGTAGAAACAGCATCATTTATAAAGTCCATAACCTGCAATCAAATTTTAAGACCCCTATTTTAGGAAGATTTGCAACTATGTAAAAGAGAGAAAATTGTAGCCTAACAATCGAATAGTAAGACCCCTATTTTAGGAAGATTTGCAACTATGTAAACGAGAGAAAATTGTAGTCTAAGGCATCACAATTTTATTGGAGGGGAGCCCAAGACAATGACTCATCAAGCAAGGGATGTACCAAACTTGTGTGAGATGTTGATCTTTTGGGATGTTTATTTTTGTTTTGGCAGAGTTTAAGCCCATGACCCATGTAATAGATGGAATCCCACTGAATAAAGATGAGACGGGATTGCTTAGAGACTATGGTGACTGGATATGACCTTGGATAAACCACGAGTTAGGAAACCAAGTGGTTTAATGAAGAGGAAACCTTCACTATAGGGAGTATTTCCCTGTCAAACAGTAAACCACATGTAGATAATTGGAAGGAAGCTTAAGCAAGGATCCATGCTTGACATGTATCCATTCAACTGGAAAGATCAGTACCTTGTATTACATTTGAGCCATCGTGATTGTCACGACAGAGATATTGACTCTCCCATCCAACTATACCAAACTGTTCATGGTATATAAGACCATCTTTCAAACAGAGGGGGTTCAATTCTGCTCTTCAGCTTACGGTTGACCATTCAGCAATATGGGGGGGTATGCATATTATCATGCAAAAGTACATATGTTCTCATGTTCTGGGATGGCTTGTGTTATTCTATAGAAATTCCCATTTGAATAGTTATATTTGAAATTCAAGGTTTGATAATGATAGATTGTCCCAAGTGATGAATTGGTGTTCCCAAAGTGGTCTCAGAATGAATTCAGAGTGATCCTTTAGAGTCAGTTCTAGGAGGCATGTCCAATGTTCCTACCCGAAAGGGTCCATGCATGTCAAGTTGTATTCCAGGCCTATGCTAGAATGTTTTCTAGTAGGATCAAGTTTTCAAATAGAAGTATCACAGCTATAGGTGTAAACACTGCATGGATCTCTTGGGAGGGGGATTGGCACTATATGTTCAAACTGTTGATCTCTGTAATAAAAAGTTTCTAAACCTCTCTAAGCTGCAGGTTCAGACACCCTGAAAACCACTCAGGGAAAGGATTGAGACCACAAGTTCAAACTGTGTTGTAATGTTTGTCAATTTTCACATGCAACTCAAAGCAACTAATTTCAGATCTGAAAATTACTTCCAAGTGAACCAAACAGTAAACCCTAGTTGTTATCACTAAACAATTTTACACTGAAATTATTGACAGAAAATTACTGCAGCGGAAACAATGAGATCAAAGAAAAATCATCCACACACTTGAGACAATTTTTTGTTCTGTAAATTGTCAAATTCAGAAATTTCTGAGGGAAAAATCAACCCTCCCAGCTGTCACAATTTACACCAAATCTGAGGACAAATCAGTCCTCCCAAAAACAGAAAAATCAGCAAACCAACCTCAGCAAAATCCAGGACAAATTCCCAATTTGCCACCTACTGCAGACCACCTGTACAGCCTGCTGACGTCAGGCGTACAGACCTGCAACTGCCCACAAAATTAGCACGTGTGGCCTCACACATGCAGCCTGTCCTTTTCTGTTGTATGACAGTCACACGTGTGACTGTACGAACTGTTCCGTATCACGCGTGCGGTCTGTCTGTACTGTTTTCTCACACATGCAAGCTATCTCTTCACACATGGCTCCTCTCACACATGCGACTGATCTAGCTCCCCACATGTGCAGCCCTGCTTCTCCTTTCTCCTCACACGTGTAGTATTCCTTGGCTGAAAATAGAAACAGAAATCTCCAAGAAACCTAGGCCAGATTTCCAAAATTGCATAATCTCCCTTGCTGAAATTTTCAAGCTCCTAGCACAACTGCACACTCACTTATGCTAACTCCATAATGACACAATGAGAGTTGTCACAATCTCTCGTCTCCTTATATAGGAGTCCAATGACTGAGTTTAGGAACCCCTTCTAAACTCAACATTAAATTAGAATATTTTATTTCTCTTTGTGTGTGACACCCCAACACAAACTCACAAAGCCCATCACCAAGCCCATGAATCCCTAGCTTCATTCCAAGGGCGTTTTCACTGAAATGAAAGAGTAATCTGGTGCCAACTAAAATTCCCACATGCCTGACACCATGGCCCCTAGTGGGAATACCTCTCGAAGCTACAAAAACATCAACACTCCCTCTTAGCGAGGGAGGTATTCCATCCTCCAACATCTGGGTGTACCTCTGTCTCCCATACTGGAAGTAGCTCTGTCTCCTGCATTGGACTTGCTACCACAACTGCACTAAAATCCTCCTGACTAGCTGGTCCTTTGTCACCGAAGCAAATCCTACTCTCCAATCCTCCTAATTGGTTGTTTCCTCTGTCACAGAAACAAGACCTGCTGAAAGGCATGGATCATCCTCAGAAGACATCCAGCTCCTATAATCCTCCCACTTATGAGCCTCATGCCTGGCCTCCTCGACCCATGACACCTTCTTGTCAATCTTGGAAGATGCCTCTCTCCCACCTGAACCTAAGGGGGAACTCCCTATTAAGTGTAAAATTTCAGACCCCACCCAGTTTCAAGTCTCGCTGATTTTTATCAATGTTTAATGCACTGTTGAGAAAATCGCCTAAAAATAGCCAAAATAGCGAGAAATCGCAATTTTTTCAAGAAAATGATTTTTTCCAAAAAAATCGATGAAAAAATCGACCGATTTTTTGGCGAATTTTTAGGAAAAAAACACCAAAAACTCACGGGTCGATGGCAAAAAATCGGCTGTCTAAAAAAATTTAGAAAACCGAGAGGGGGGGAGGGGGGAATGATGTGTTTTGGTGTACAGATAAGGGTATTTTTTCCTTACTAGTGCTATTTAAAAAGGTCCCCACCCCCTCCATTTCACCCACCCTAGTAATTAATGGTAATGTTAAAGTGATATTCTCCTTTATCTTTCATTTCCATCCTTTTACTTAAATTTTTAACATTACCATTAATTGTTTCAGGATGTTTGAGAGTGGTTCAAACCTCATTGGACTTCCTATGGAGAAAGTAGAATTTTAGGTCCCATTCAAAATTCAGCAGACTTAACAGTTTTCAGGATTTCAAGAATGGCAAGATTGCAATGTTTCCACTGGATTCTATCATGTATGAGGGTATGGAACTGACATTTAATCAAGAGAAACAAGCCCTTTATGTACCTCGATGTTGGTGGCATTGATTGTTGAACTCTTTTGTCACGACCCCAGTAAAAATGTACCCTTCACTCAAGTATAAACTCTTATGTTGAACTCTTCTCTTTGTCGTCGTGTACGGTGACTTAGTGGTGTATGTGCACACCAACCTCCGTCTTATATACTCAAAATTCAGGTGCTTAGCTAGACATGTAGCTCTTCTGGTTGTGAGCGCAACTGGAGTGTATTTGAAAAAATACACACCAAAAAGCGCAACAAGTT
>ML834992.1:0-10754 GCA_009831015.1 Picea engelmannii
GGCGTAGGTCTCGTCGAAACCGATCGGATTTCGCGCTGTTATAGTCGATGTCTTTGTTTTTAGTATGAAGGGTACACCCACTTAAAAAATCTCTTGCAAAGTGGGTACCAGTGGCGGCCCATAGACTATCCAGCAAGCAAAGTCGGCCATTAGAGAAAAATATCTGGATGTTTACTGTACATGGACGAGAGCTGAGAAACTGCCAAGCCTTTAGCAAAAGAAAGTACATGCAAATTGACACTGCCAGGTTATTTTCTTATATACTCCTATACTCCTAATAACGGATGGATCTCTGCTATTGCCAGTTTGTTACAACTATTCATAGACGGGAGCGGGATTGAGAAAGTGCGTAGCTTTCATTGTTTTTTGAAAGAAACCACCCATATTTGGGGTGGGAGCTGGATCGAAACTGCTGGGACAGTCGGGTTTATATTTTTTTTAATAGAAAAGACCCATTTTTTTGGATAGTGGAACGAAACTCCTGAAACATATTGCTTGAATCGAAATTGAGCCACTCGTGGTAAACCCCAACAAATCTACGGCTAGACGACTGCCTAACTGACAAGCGCTGAGAAGGAAATGGAAACGGTAAGAATTGATATTGGTACCTCAAGTTTTTTTAGAACTCTCAGCCCATAACAGTGTTTCTTGATTACTCACCCCGTATCAGACATTCTGGGTTAAAATGGATCTGTCCTAGCCTACATAGTCGGGAGCTGGATTGAGAAAGTGACGAACATTCAGCAGAAGTGGGTTTATTAGAGTCCGAGTTTGGCAGAGCCTTGCATAAAATACAGGACTGAAAGTTGTTTGATTGAAATATATACGATATATCTGTGGAAGGATCCGAGGAAATGAGAACCGGGGGCTCTTCTGTGCATCAGATGCTCACAACCGAGGCCACAACAGTCATAAAAAACGCGGTAGTGTTAGCCAGGAGACGGGGCCACGCACAGGCCACGCCCCTGCACGTCGCAGCGACGTTGCTCACCTCGGATTCGAGTCCCCTACGCCGCGCCTGCTTGCAGTCCCGCGATGGCGTTCCCTATCCCGGCTGGGCCTCGGCCTCGGCCTCCTCTCTGCAATGCCGGGCACTAGAACTGTGTTTCAACGTGGCCCTGAACCGGCTGCCGGCAGTCGACCAAGGGCAACCGGCTTCACTGTCCAACGCGCTTGTCGCGGCTCTGAAGCGAGCGCAGGCGCACCAGCGTAGAGGATGTGTAGAGCAGCAACAGCATCAACCCTTGCTGGGCGTTAAGGTCGAGATGGAGCAGCTTCTCATCTCTATTCTCGATGACCCCAGCGTCAGCAGAGTCATGCGGGAGGCCGGTTTTTGCAGTGACCATGTTAAAAACAACGTGGAGGCCGAGACCCTAACCCTAACCAGACCGGCGGATACTTCCAGCGGCCTCCCATTCACCTTTCCAGCTTCTTCAGAATCACAGAATATCATCAGACTTAACACCGTTGAAGACGGGAGGAATTACATATATCTCCAACGCCATCAACAACAAGAACAAGAGACGCTCTCAGGTTTGTGCTGTCTGAGGCAAAAATCTGTCATGGCCAATTCAGAATTCATGTACTCACAGGCAACGAGAAGCAAGGATGTCGAGTTTCTGATCCAGGCATTAATGGTGGGAGAGAAGAGAAAAAACATAGTTGTTGTAGGCGAGGAGGAGCTTTATACGGAGAGTATTGTGAAAGAGGTTATGAGATACGTTGAGTCAGGAAACGTACCCGAAGCCTTGAAGACCGTTCGGTTTATTGTTCCTCAGTTTTCGGGGTTTGGGGAAGAGGTTGAGCTGAAGCTTGCAGAGCTGAGGAGAATTATCGAGAGTTGCCATGATCATGGAGCTAATTGTATTGTTTATGTGGGAGACCTGGGATGGACGTTGGAAAACCATGAGAGAGAGGACTTCAGTATGGATTCTCTGAATCGTTATTGTTATTCTCCTGTTGGGCACGTTGTGAAGGAGTTGGGAAGAATGTTGGGTCGTTATGGTGATAGGCTCTTGTTCCTGGGCACTGCAACATATAGGACCTACATGCGCTGTAATACAAAGCGGCCATCTCTGGAGTCTGAGTGGGCACTACAGGCGCTTACTGTTCCAGCGGGAGGCCTCAGCCTGACTCTCTCCTCCAGGTTTGAAATCAAGAATTCCTATCCCTCCATCAGTTTTTTGTTATTGTTTATTAATTTCTAATTCCATAGTGTAAAAAGCACACAACTCTACACAAGTAATATAATGCATATTGAACGGTGATGATGTTTTTAGGATTTTAATTTCAATCAGAAGTTTTGATACGGTGATTGGCTTCAGAGACTGATCCATATAGCCCAAACATTTCCTCACGAAAAATGCACATTAACTGACATCGATAGATTCCATTTTTATCTTAGTGCAAAGATCATATTTTTTTATCCTTTACGGTAGCAGATTGTTATTGTTACATTTACAAACAATTTCTACACGGTGAGTGCCCTACAAAAGATAATACTTCTCTCCGAAGAAGGTCCAATGTTAGGCTGTCTTATGTTTTGTAGATTCTGCTTTAATAGCCTCCCCCGGAGGCAAACTGCAATTAATTAAACTCAGTCCAATCCAGTAGTCAACAATATTCTCACTGTTGGTGACTACCTGTAACTTAAAACCTTGTAACTTACTTGTCGTTAGTACATTACCGTCGAAATTCACTTGCTCATATGCTTTAAATTTCGTCTATAAGCATGTAGGGTGACCACTTTTGGAGGGGAAATTACAGGATCCGACTTTCCACTGAAGTTTGGTGCAAATTATAATCCAAATTGGAAAACAAACTGTAGTTGTAAGCTTACTTGACAAATGAGCTTTAATTTGCCTTTGGATTATTTTGGCTGTCGCAATACCCGGGTCATATCTATACCAGATATCAAGCACATATATTGCAGTAGATGTTCGGTCGGATCGATCGTGTGAGGAGTCAATCATTGAGCGGATCCATTTTTTTTTCCCTGTATTGAAACTTCCCAAAAAAACACAGTAGATTTATGGGATCAGCTAAGAGTGGCATAAACAGATTGAAAAAATGTAATTTAAAGGTTTTATGTTTTTATTTATTTATGCATTTTAAGTAACGAAAAATGGTAATTTTATCAACAATTATATAATTGGATTTTGATCATAGTTATTTGAAATGTTCTAAAATATATAGAACATTTATATTAAGTCATTTAAAAAATTGATACATCTCATCCAACGAAGCCAAGACATGATTAATCAAATTTATCAAAATACTTTTGTTGGTTTATTTGGCCATTATTGAAGATTTGTAGAATATACATTTTTGCAAGATTGAGGATCATGTTCATACTAGGAGTATTTCATCTTATTACCATATGTGTAAGGCCTTTTGAGACACCCATCGAGAGTGTGTTCTCTTTGGGTAGAATCAACGATGGGACGAGCAAAAAGCACAAGGAGGGAACGATCGGTTGGGAAAGAATTTGTATTATGGGTGTGGGTCGGAAAACCTTGGGGAACGATGGTGTCGTGCAATCCCAAGGGGGAACACACACTTCTTCCCTTGCGATGGACGATAGAGACTTGGATTTTGTTTGGTAAAGGGCAGGAAAACTTGGGAGTACTCCCAAGTAGTGGACCCATCTGCCCTTGCCGACATGGGTGCACCAAAGAGGTTGGACGACCCCATCCACACACCCACAAAGAGTCACAACAATTGGCATAAGGAAGAGCATAAGGAAAGGGGGATGTGTTAGTCCAATAGATGCGACGATTGATGGGAAAGCAAGCTCATTTAGGCACACTTGATCCACAGAGGGATGCAACGATTTGGTTGAGTGTGACGATTCACAAAGGGGTGCAATAGACCCAAAAGACATGATGTTTCACACAAGTGACCCTTGGGGTCCTATAAGAGAAAGGGCGCACAACCAAAGGAAGACAAGAGGAAAGTGAAGGCAAGAGACATGGAGTTCTAAGGTTGGGCGCACAAGTGGGGCACACCTCTAGATGAGGCAAGGAGGAACACAAGGGAAGTCTTGGTGTGACAGAACCATCGGTCTGGACAGTTCTGATGTATAAGGAAGAGTTGTGAGACAATACAATAAACGAAGCAAGGTATTAGGCATAGTTGGTGTTGCTTGCACTATATCTGTCTCTTGTGTTTCACATGTTTTTTGTTGTATGCCAAATTGATTAAATGTTAAAGAATATTAACAAATTTCCAAATATACAACTAACTTGCATAGAGTAAGGATGTGACTCATCCATAGCCTAGAACAAAGTATGGGTATGCTCTTGGTGAAGAGGCGTAATTCAAGTGAAGTATCTTTGATTGAGCCAAGTTGCTTAGTGAGAATCGCCACAGTATCACATGTCTACAAAATTGCAAAGTTAGACTTGGACATAACTCTTGGAGACTTGACAATATGAATAAATTTTCATGTATCATTTTATTTCAATTCACTTGCACTTTTAATGTATTATTTATTCTTACTGTAAAAGCTAAGGTGTCCATGTTAAATAAATTAAGGAGGCTTAATAAATTAGATTTAGATTTTTTATATAAATGCTAACTTTTTATAAGAAAGATAAAATAATTTAATTTTTTTAAATCGTGTGTAATTTTTTTAAATCATATTTTCTATTTTTTAAAAACATGTTTTAAATAAAAAAAATAAAAATAAAATTAAGGAAATTGGAAATTTTTTTAGTTTCATCAAAGTGGAAAAGAAAAAAAATAATAGAACTCCAACTTTTGTAACTAAAAAGAAGTATAAGAAAACATTTAAATAAATATTTATAAATAGAAACAATTTATCTCATTAAAAAAAATTGTATAGATTTATTTAGTATAGAAATAATTTTTTTATTAAGAAAATATAGAAATAGATTTTTAGTTAAGATAATTTTATTAAAAATTAAAAATAATCTCACCCAATTTTTATAAATGAAAATTTCATTCCAAAACAGAAAATCAACTTGTCCAAAAAAATTTAAATCTATTTTTTTTTTTAAAATAAAGAAAATAAACAATGATTTTAGAAATATTAGAAAAACAATATTTAAAAATAAAAAACAAATTATAGATAAGAGCTTGAGAAACTTGATATCTTCTCTTGGAACCTTCATAACTCTCCCTAAAAGTAAGGTCCCAAGCTTTATCTGGCTTGTTGAAACATGGAAATAAAAGTAGGGTCTTAAGTCAAGTTGAATTTTAAATGAAAATAGCATTATTTTTCGAAACATGGGAATATGAAGAATTTAGTGTCTCTAACATGGATAAATACGGATAGGTTTGTTTTGTGCTTAATTGGAATAAAAGATCCTAAAAGTAAGGTCCCAAGCTTTATCTTGCTTGTTGAAACATGGAAATGAAAGTAGGGTCTTAAGTCAAGTTGGATTTTAAATGAAAATAGTATTATTTTTCGAAACATGGGAATATGAAGAATTTAGTGTCTCTAACATGGATAAATATGGATAGGTTTGTTTTGTGCTTAATTGGAATAAAAGATCTTCTGGCAAAGGGTTTGAATGAATAGATTGTTAATTATGCATAACCTCTGGATAAATATGGATAAGTTTGTTTTGTGCTTAATTGGAATAAAAGATCCTCTGGCAAAGGGTTTGAATGAATAGATTGTTATATTATGCATAACCTCTTCCTTACAAAGAGTTATTAAAAAACATTTTCTAATAACATATATATTATTAAAAAAAACTTTTTAATAATATTTTGTTTTTTTACACCTATAAATTGTGAATTTTATAAAGAAAATAATAAAAATAAAAAATGCCTTTACAATGACTTAGAACATGATTAATCTTCAAAATGAAAATAATGTTTATTTGATATGGAAATTTGATGGTAGAAATGTATCCTAGTAACTTGTACCATGGTTTTAACAATAGTATGGATATTGCATGTGATCACATAGTGTTCATTTTAACTGTGAACATTTCTCTACATAAAAATTAGAATGATTAATGTTTTAATAGTGAAAAATATTTAAATATTTGACAAAAGAGAGTAAATCTTTTTTCTAATGAATTTAAAAATGAATTAAATATTTAGAAAAGTAACAATAATAAAAATCTTTATCATAAATTTACAACAAAATTCTCATAAGTACTCTAAAAAATTTATAAAGATGAAAATCTATTTGACCAAAATTGTGAGATTGCTAAGAAACCTCTAGTGAAAACCTAAAAGCCATAAAAATAAATAACTATATTAAGAAGCACTCTATAATCCAATATGACATAGATGTTGTCACATACATCCAATATAACATAGATGCTATATTATGTAAATAAGTAATATATATATATATATATATATATATATATATATATATATAAGTAAGTAAGTAACACTAGATGTTATATTATGTAAGTAAGTAACATAGATGTTATATTATGTTATATGACATAGATGTTGTCACATACATCCAATATAACATAGATGTTATATTATTATGTTATATTATGTAAATAAGTAATATATATATAACATAGATGTTTGAACTCTGGTATAAAATGTTGGATTTGCAAATTTGAATGACTGTGTTTGGAATGTTATAAAAAATTTTCAGCATGCTATATCCATTTATGCATTCAAAAATGCAATTTAAACAACATAAAATAATAATTTCATCCACATTTATATAGTAAATGAACTATTTCTAACCCATCCACATTATCATCTCATGACTGTATCACAATTCTATGCTGTCACGATGAAATGGTGTTGCCTTTATGGCATTAAGTTTAGAAGGATTCAGAAATCCTTCATCATTTCGTTATTTATCAGCCTCATTTCGTCGGTTTCAGAGTTGTGGAAAAGGCATTCAGAGTGGCTCCTCTCAGGCGTGGAGGTGGATTGGAAGTTGTCTCGTTGTGAAGAAAGGTGGATGCCTTAATGGACTCGGGCATGAGAATATTGATGCTCTGCTGGAACACCCTGAAGGATGTGCTTTCTATGAAAACTTGGAGTTGCACAAAGGAATTTGTAGATGCCAAAGGAATAACAATGAAGTACAAGAATGTCCTGTAAGCGAGAAAGTGGGAAGGTTGCTGTAAAGAATGGGCGTAGAAAAAATTGAGAGACACTCGGGTAATTCAAAGACAAAAGATAAGGACAAATGCAAGGGAAGAAAAACTTAAGAGAAAGCAAATCTTGTTGGATAACAGTGTAGAATGTAAGAGGGATAGGCTTGACGAAGGCGAGGAGAAAATCAAATTGGTCCAACGAAGAGTCATGAAGCTGGAATTGGAACAGAGATCAGTATATGAGGAACTCAGATAAGCAGGCTCTCATGTAGCATCTGTTGGATTGCTTGGAATGGATTCATTGGCTGCTATGGAAGAAGTTACTGTTCAGCAAGACATGAAACAAGCTCTGAACTAGACCTCGGTTCATCTGTTGTCAAAGGTTGGTAACAGGATGAATACCCCAATTCTTATGGGCATGAAATTTTTTGAAATTAATGATTTGCAAAATAGTTTTTGGGTGAGAATTTTTGAAATTAATGATTTTTGCAAAATAGTTTTTCAAGAAAGGAAATAGGGAAGCCTTTATACAAGTCAAGTAGTAAGGTCACACCAGTTGGATGGTTGCATCTCTTTTTAATGGAAAATTGTATTTTGTTAAATAAATAAATAAATTTATATTAATATAATTAATTTAAATAAATTTAATGTTAGTGAAATAAAATAAAACTTAAATATAAACTATTTAACTAATTTGTTATTAAATAAAATTTAATATATATGATAATTGAAATATATTTATTAATAATTAATTATAATATTTATTATAATTTAAATGTATACATCAAAATATGTTTCTCCATTTAACATTTTAATTTCAAAATATTGAACATTTTAATTTCAAAATATTGAATATTTGTAATATTGTGTATTTTTATGACTTGTTAGCTTTCTAATATTATTTAAAATAAGACTAAGAAAAGGCTTTATTAGGAACAAAAGAATTGGATTTTTTTAAGTATAAAGTAGGGAAGATTGTCTATCTCACTTGTTTTAGTTAAATGAAAGGGTTTTTTCACTTAATTTATTTTCATAAATGAAAATAATATTAGGTTTATTAATGAAGATAATATTAAGTTTATTTTTTATTAATAGATTAGAAGGATTTAAGTATTTTAGGTTTTATATTAAATTCAATGACTATGGAATAAAATATGGTTAATTTTCTAAGGTTGAAAAAGATAATAAATATATAGTGTAATAGGTGGTTGTCAATGGGAGGGATATTTACTAGGCAATTAGAGTGTACCAACTTTCATTCATAATATGTCAATTATTTGGAAGATAATTGTGTTATCCATTTCATTAGTTGGTGTGGAGAATTGGTAATGGGGAGAGAGTGAGAGAGTGCTCATATCTATTAGTCCTTGATAGGAAATGGGGAAGAACATCAACTTCCACAAAACCTAATCAATATACTCCATGATAAAGGTATCTAAAATATAGTTGAGGCTATATATCTAGAGTTATCTACAATTTAGCACTTATAATAGAGGTAAGTAAATTTTATGGGTATTTCTAGAAGGGGAGGTGAAATCTAAGATACCTAAATAGCACCCTTAAGTCCAACCATGCGAGAGTAAAATATTTAGTGGATGAGATATTATAGTCAAAATAATATTTCTTTGGAACTTTATACTCGGATAGGCTATAAGGATTTTTGCAAAAAGGAGAGGGTTAAAGATGTGCAATGGTTCGACAGAGCACTTTGGAAAATCAAATCTCCTTTGAAGTTCAAAAACTTCATGTGGTTAGCTATCGGTAAAAAATATCTTGCATGGGAGGTACTTCAAAACATAAATAATCAAGGGCCAAGAAGATGTCCACTATGCAAGGTTTGTGAAGGAATCAATATGTCACTTTCTTAGTTATTGTTCTTAGTTAATGCACTTACACAGGTCACATGATTAGAGGGAATTGGAATTTATGACTAGATTGAAAGATGGATGGAAAGGAGATACAATTGTTTATTGTCTAAAAATCAAGCTATCTAAACATGAGTTAAAAGGATTCAAGGTCCATTCTATAATTGTAGCATGGGGAGCATGGCTCGCTAGAAATCAAGCATTTTTGAGGAAAGGAACATATTCTCTATTCAATGTGTATCTCGGAGTAAGTCACTTTTTGATAATTCATCCTAAATTCAAACCTCATCCATCTATTAGGAAAGAACAAATTGATAATAGTGGGGCATGGAATTAATTTGATGGGGTAATCCAATTGTCCCACATATTTGTGGCATTGGAGGGGTTGTTCACATTCAAAGCAAAGGGTAGGGAAACAAATGATTATGTTGAATTTTTATCTTTGAAACTACTATTATTTCCCAATGATGAAAGAGGAATCATGAAACTTCTATTCTTTGATGATTCTATGGTGGTGATCAACTAGATGAGGGGAGCTTGTGACATGGAAAATCTATTTTCAAGATCCCTGTATGAAGAAGTATTGAATTCTGCATGTGTACAAACAACATAATAGGGAAGCAAATGCACTTTCTAAGGAAATACTTGAAGCGGAAATAGATTATTTGCACTTTATGAAATCAAAAGATAGAACGTCTTATCCTCGTACTTTTTCATATCCATTTTAATCAATTTTGGCACATAATAGGGAAGCAAATGCACTTTCTAAGGAAATATTTCAAGCAGAAATAGTTATTTGCACTTTATGAGATCAAAAAATAAAAAGTCTTATCCTCATACTCTTTCATATCCATTTTAATAAATTTTGGCTTATAATATTGTCACCTAAAAATGGTTCTTTCTTTTAATCATGGGCTCTAGTTGTTTTTAAAGAATGATAAGTTTTTATTATAATGATGGTATTAAACTCTTTTATATCTATTCTAATCAACTTTAGCTTATAATGTTGTCACTTAAAAATAGTTCTTTGTTTTAGTCATAGGCTCTAGTTTTTTTAAGAATGATAAAAATAGTTCTTTGTTTTAGTCATAGTCTCTAGTTTTTTTTGAAGAATGATAAGTTTTTATGATATCTGATTATTTATGAGAATTTATAGATTACTTTTAATTTTTTTTTACTTTCTTTTTAATTTGGTTAGAGGTAATATTAGACTATTATATTATATATAATAGTATGCATAAAAGTTTAATAAAATACTAATTGTCAAGTTTTTTACATATATTTTATTATTATTATGTAACATCACTATTAAAGATTATCTTAAAATGACATATACAATATGGATATTTATTTATTCAATTAATGCAAATTATTTTTTTTTTGAAAAAAATAACTTATTAACTTACCATGTATGATTTCTATTTAATCTTCTCAATCATAAAACGTAATATTATTTAAAAAACCAAGCAATTCTTTTTAATTTTTAAAGATCCAATAATCCAAAAACAATTTCATCATCTTTAATAAAAAAAATGCAAATATTATAATATTATTTAAAACTTAAAAATATCTCAATATATGAGACCCACTACAACAATTTAGTATGCTATCACAAATCGTCCATAGTCTTTTCGTTGTACGATACTTTTTGGTTAAGATAAAGTTAGATCATGTTGCAAAATAGCCAAATATTCATAAGACTTACATGGGGATTATTTTATTTTTATTTTTAATTAAAATATTATTAAATTATTAATAAAATAAATTATTTTATTTTTATTTTTAATTAAAATATTATTAAATTATTGATAAAATAAATTAAAAGTATAAAAAA
>ML834992.1:26180-49361 GCA_009831015.1 Picea engelmannii
TGAGGTGGTTTCTCACATGAAAACCAATTTCCATAATTAATAAATGAATAATATGTGAGACAAATTTTCTCTCACAAATATTAATCATTTTAATTACAAGTGAATAATAATAATGTATGAGTTATTAATAAAACTCAAGAAAGAATCACTTAAACACTTTTGTCGCCACCTTAAAATCAACATGGCGCAAATTACGAAGTTCTTTCACGTGCGGAGATCCATTTGGATCATGGACGCTGACATGCATTTGGAAAGCAAAGGGACACCTGTTGAGGAGGAGTCGTGGCATGCAGCTGTTCTTTCCACCTGGCCAGGTTACTTTCCAAGTGTATAACCCCTCAAGGGATCTTTTCTTTTTAATAGTTGCTCCTTTTAGTTACAATTTAGTCAGCTTAGCTTTGTTCTTTAAGACTGTTAGGTTCTCAGATGCTAAACTTACCCGGTTGGCTGAACTGGTTTCCCCTTTTTGGGGAAGTTCAGTAACTACAATCCGGTTGTTATCAAGTTTTTGTAACTATGGTCTGGTTTTTCGAAGGCCCTTATATATAAAACCTCTTACTTATATATATAAAAAAAACATAAACAATATAGATTATATAGTAAAGTTGATTTTTTTTAAGAATTTAAATAGTGGATTAAATCTTCTAACTTATAAAAAAAAACAATGAAGAACTCTATTATAATTTTACAATTATTCTTTTCACTTTTATTAAGTTATTTTTGGAGGTGTCCTCTAAAAAGAATAATAGAACCATTAACCCTTGGTATACTAAAGAATGTGGAATCTCTAAGAAATCCATTAGGGATGCTTCTAATGAGTCCTTAAAACTCGATAAGATCAATATGTACAAATCGCTAATTAAAAGGGAAAAAAAATGTACTATATCAATAAAAGGCAAGAGTACCTTTCACAACTATCTAAGATAGATCCTAAGAAGTTCAAGATCCAAATTCTAAACCGCAATACTAAATAAAATAATATGATTCTCTTAAGGGACTGGAATTCCTACCTTAAAAGTGTTTACGAGTTCCCTAATTCCACGGACACCATTCCTATTGTCCCTACAGAGGGTGAAGTTTTTTCTTTAGATGACATAGAGTTTGGAGTTAAGTGGAATGCAAATGGGAAAGCTAAGGACATTGAAGGCTACCAAGTTGAAATTTTTAAAATTGGAGGGACTATTCTTATCCCTCACATACACAAGCTCTTCAATTCAATAGTTAAGCAGGGCTTCCCTAAACCTTGAATAGAAAGCCTCATTGTTTCCTTTTTTAAAAATGGGATAGAAACATTCCCTCTAATTAGAGGACCATTGTGATTATCCTGATTTTAGCCAAGCGTTATGGAAGTATTTTGCAAAAGAAGATTAACCTTTGGATAGAAAGTCACGGTGAAAGAGCTAAAGGTCAGGTTGGTTTTATAGGAGATATCATTCAACTTTGGATCATCTTGTTACCTTTAGGATCATTGCAGAGGAGTTTCACAATACTAAAACCAATTTTTTTTTTTTTTTTGTTTACTTTAGAAAAACTTTTGACATGGTTCCTAGGAAAAACCTTTGGAATAGGTTGGAAGAGATAAAATTGCCTCTCGAGTTGAGGGCTTCTGCAATAAGGATGTATGAGAACGTTATTGCTAAGTTTAAAAACACCGAGGGATGGGTGAAAGAGATTAACTACAATATGGGACTCAAACAAGGTTGTCCCTTATCCTATACCCTTTTTGGCATATACATTGACAAGTTAGAAGATTTCTTGGAAAAAGTAGGTTGTGTCGAACCTACCCTCACTTGTATAGTCATCAATCTTCTTCTTTATGCCGATGATATCGTTCTTATGATAAGGAGTCCCCATGATCTTGAAAACCAACTAAGAATCCTCAAGGAATTTTTCTCCAATATGGGTATGACTGTTAATACTGATAAGACTAAGGTCATGATTATTAAATCCAATAAGATCACTTATGGTACCTTTGTTTATGACAACAAAAAATTGGAGGAAGTGACTTCCTACAAATATCTTGGAATTGATATTCACCACATGCTCAAATGGAATTATAACATTGAGAAAAATATTATTAAGGGATGGAAAGCTTATTATGGGCTTGAAAACAATTGTAAATCAACCAATCTTTGGAGTTGGGATAAGAAGAAACTCCTCTCTGAGAATTTTTTTACACATGTTATTCTTTATGGATATGAAGTCTGGGGTTGTAGTATCTCTCGTGAATCCTGGACAAAGATAGAGAAAATACAAAAGAATTTTATAACCTATAATCTCAAAATTAAAGGAAATATGCCCTATCCCATCCTCCTTTTAGAAACAAGCTTATCCCCAATTGAGAGCACGACTATGACTAGATACCTAATGTATAAGAACAAGTTAAAGAACATGGAAGACAAGAGGCTTCCTAAAATTGTTTCAAAATCAAGCCGTAGCCTTCATCGACTCAAGCGAGGATGGCATAAAGATGCCCGATCTTGGCTAAACTATTGGAGAATCATGGAAGACACCATTTTGCAAAATAAAGATGCTATTAAAAATACCATCAAATCAAAATTTAAGGAGAAAATGTGGTGTGATAACGAGTTAGAGGAAAAAACAAATTAAGGTATCATAAGGATGTAATCAACCCTAATCTAGAAGGTAAAAAATATCCATCTATTTTGACAAGTGTAAAGAAAAAATAAGCATTGCTAAGATAAGAATGAATTCTCACGAGCTCCATAGTGAAACTAGGAGTTGGTCAATTCCTAAAATTCCATGGGATGAAAGAGTGTGTCGTCTTTGTGACACTAAGAAGGTTGAAGATGAAAAGCATGTTCTCTTAGATTGTCTAGCCTATACCCAAATTATATGTCACACTACCAACCTTCCTAACCTCTTAACTCAACAAAACTATGGCGATATTGGAAAGCTTCTCTTAATGCTTGGGTCCGATAGACCAGTTTTGTCTTAGTGGACGCTAATCATCATCATCCCATATAAGTTTTTCTTAAACATTATTCTTCTTTGGAGTTGGGATAAGAAGAAACTCCTCTTTGAGACTTTTGTTATGCTTGTTATTCTTTATGGATGTGAAGTCTAGGGTTTTAGTATCTCTGGGGAATCCTGGAGAAAGATAGAGAAAATACAAAAGAATTTTATGACCTATAATCTCAAAATTAAAGGAAATACACCCTAGCCCATCCTCCTCTTAGAAAAACTCTTCTCCCCCATTGAGAGCACGACTATGACTAGATACATAATGTATAAGAACAAGTTAAACCAGATGGAAGACAAGAAGCTTCCTAAAATTGCTTCAAAATCAAGTCGTAACCACCATCGACTCAAGTGAGGATGGCATAAAGATGTCCGATCTTGGCTAAAATATTGGGGAATCATGTAAGACACCATTTTGTAGAATAAAGATACTATTAAAAGTATCATCAAATCAAAATTTAAGGAGAAAATGTGGTGTGATAACGAGTTAGACGAAAAAAAAATTAAGGTATTATAAGGATGTAATCAACCCTAATTTAGAAGATAAAAAATTATCCATCTATTTTGACAAGTGTAAAGAAAAAATAAGCATTGCTAAGATAAGAACAAATTCTCACGAGCTCCATAGTGAAACTCAATTCCTAAAACCCCATGGGATGAAAGAGTGTGTCACCTTTGTCACCTTTGAAGATGAAAAACAGGGTCTCTTAGATTGTCCAACCTATACCCAAATTATATGTCATTTTCAAAATATTTGTCACACTACCAACCTTCATAGCTTCTTAACTCAACAAAACTATGGTGATATTGGAAAGCTTCTCTTAATGCTTGGGTTAGATAGACCAATTATGTCTTAGTGGATGCTAATCATCATCATCATATATAATTTTTTCCTAAACATTATTACCTATGATAAAAAAAAATAATAAACAAAAATAAATGAATAAGATTTTTTTAATGAAAAAAATTAAAACAAATATATAAAAAAATATTGAAATTTATTATTAATATTTTTATATAAATTTGATAAATGAAAAATCATTACCAAGTTTATATATATATATATATATATATATATATATATATATATATGAAATTTTCATAAAAACAAACTCCAATAAAACATATATATCATAAAAAGAGTTAATTCTTATTTGATTATGAGAAGGAAAAGGACCGAATACAAAAGCCAGATGGAAAAACAATCTGTCCCATAGACTATTTTTAGCCTCGTAGACACGTTAAAAATACTTACTTTCTTTCGAAACATATATTTATATAGATTGTTTAAAGTTAATCTTTAGACTGCAAAGAAAGTGTTGAAACAAATTTATTCAATTCTCTTCTTTGTCGTCCATGTATGTTTATCTAATAGCTCTTTATCGAGCGCACAGTAAACGAGACATTTTCGATATCAAGTTTATTTCAAAAGCATTTTTATACCTACTGAAATACTCTTCGCTTATGATCCTTAGTCTGTATGTGCATATCTCACAGTTTCTGGAAGACCTTTTCACTAATAGAAGTATTTGTGCGATGAAATAACACAGTGCAACAATTCAAAATACGAAGATGGAGGGTGGCAAAGGATCCTTTCCAAAAATACCGGAATTCCAAACTGCAAGTTCAGACGTTGATATTGACAGTTTGACGTGCTGCACTAAATGTTCATCTAACTTTATGGTTGAAGCTCGAATCTTCGTAGATCATCAAAACTCAATTACCAAATCCACTGAAGCGGAAATTGCTCGTAACAATCTGCTTTACTGGCTTCCAAAGAACAAGAATGACGGCTCTTCCGGATCAGCTTCAGATGTTTATGAGGTAAAGATGGTTTAATGTTCACAAAATACTATGCGTTACGGGTGGCTGTGCCTCTTCTTGGTTAAATAGGGTATTTGTAGGTGAAAAAGGGATCAAACAACTGTTTTCCAATATTAAGAACTTCTGAAGTAGTCTGTTGTAAGAATAATAACTTTTCACTTTCATACAAGTCTCATTAAGGTTATTATTAATTTATTGTCTAGTATCAAAAACTAAAACTTTTGTGCGCTTTTTCTGATAAATGTTTTATGTATAACTAAAACTTTTGTGCTCTTTTTCTAATAAATGTTTTATGTATTGGTTTTTTTTATATGAATCTTGTTATATGAATTATATATTGGTTTTTTTTTTATATGAATCTTGTTATATGAATTATATGAATCATAATTTTCTATTATTTAAATTGTATTTTTATATTTTTTGAATGTAGAAATGAATTTATAGTGTTGAAATTTGTTTGAAGCATTCTAATTATACAGAATTAATCACTCAAATCTACAGATCCAACAATTTCTGATAAGATTTTAAACAAATATACTCAGAAAATATCGTTTAAAAAAACCCAAAAATAAAACATTTAAACTACAACATTAACATTTAAAACAGTTTAGTTCCCGAGGTGTAGGACAGTCGGTGACTGAGTATGTTGTTAAGCCACTCCGTAATGTAATCGCGTAGCCAACAGCTCCCGCACAAATTAACAAACCAAAAAAAAACATTTAAAACAGTTTAAACTCAAACTCCTTAGCCATCTATATTAATAATATAGATTACAGTTTAAACTCCTTAACGATAGATTAATATAGATTCCTTTAAGTGTTAAAAACTACTTCACAGTAACAAATCTTAATATCTTTACAAATATACTTTTGTTAAAATAGTTCAAATCATTATAATAATACATACTAATTTTTTAAATTTTAATTTCAAATTTATTGAAGCAAAATGATTTTAAAAACAATAAAGTGCAATGGTTAAAGCTTTGCACCCATATACTCTTTTTATTAAAGATTAATTAGACTAAATCGAATCTATAACAATTAAGGAGACAGCTACAAACCATTCTCAAAACTCTAATGGTCAGAAAGAAAAGAAAGAGTAAATTCATTTTACAAATTCAGAGGTTATATTAGGTTCAATCTTACTGTGCTTCAATATATATGGGTGGGCTGATAGAGGTAGATATTGTCTTTGTGCGTTGAAGCAAACGATTAAAGGGAGATTTTTGTGATCTTAATACATTTCCATGTGTACCATTCAGACCACAGGTTCAATTGAAAGACTGAGCGACCTGCAAAAGAAATGGTACCAAAAATGTCGCAGTATTCATCCACGGGAATGTAGACAATCAGAAATGAAAATGCAACGTCAGAATTTGAATTTCTCCCCATGGAGCATGGTTTCAGATGTATGGCAAGAGCCTTGGTTAATGCAACAGTCCGCTATAAATTCCTGGGAAAGTAATTGTATCACTTCTAAATCTCCCAGCTGGATTTCCTCTGTTCAGAACCAATCAAGGCCCAGGTCGACCCAATGCCCCAGTTGGTCACTAATGGGATCTGTACATTCTATTGACAAATCTACTAGAAATTTTATTTTTGAAAACAATGCTTCTGAATCTCATCAAGACAGAAAATTGGAGGTCGATACTACCATTGGTCTTGGCAGATCAGCATCTTCTAGCGACAATGAAAATACAATATCAGACAAGCTGAGTTCTGCTGTGGATATTATACGATGCACCAATAAACCTTCTGATAGGATTTTCTGGCAAGATAATCCAAGCTCTCCAGATTCAATGTCAACTTCAGTGGGCAATGATAGTTTTGGTCGAAATACAGAAATATCTAACGGAAGGTTTAGGAAATTCGACCTAGAAAGTCTGAGGATGCTGTGCAAAGGACTAGAGGAGAAGGTAAAATGGCAAAGTAAGATAACACGAGCCATTGCAATGACAGTCTTGAGGTGCAGGTCGGGAACGGCTAGAAGGCAAGGGGCTGTTGTTCTCAAGCGCGATGCATGGTTGTTATTTCTGGGACCTGATAAGATGGGCAAGAGAAAAATTGCCAGGTCACTTGCAGAGATCGTTTATGGCTCTGAACACAATTTTGCCTGCATTGGATTTAACAATTTTAATTCTATCGATCCAAAAAACCAGGATTTCCATGGTCTCAGAGGGATGAGAACATTGGAAAGGCTTGCGGGGTTCGTCAGACTTAATCCTCAGTCTGTGGTTTTCCTGGAAGAAATAGAGCATGCAGACACAGTTGTGATAAGCAGTTTAGTTAATGCCATGGAAACAGGCAAGTTAATTGATTCAAGCAGGAGAGAAGTATGTATATCTGATGCTATCATAATCATGACCTCGTCTCTGGGAAGAGAATACCATAATACTTCCGGATCAGCGATGGACGAGGACAGGTTGCTAGCAATCAAGGAAACTAGTATAAAACTGTTAGTAACAGCTCAAGCTGGTACTAATACCTCCCCATCCTCATGCACATCCAAGGTTTCTATAGTGGACTGCAAACAGTACAGTAAAATCAATTCCATAAATGAACAAGTGGGGAACGTGGTGGGGAAATGCCCATGCAAGCGGAAGGCAGACTGTATGGAAGAATGTACCGCGGAGAAAAGGATTAGCAAGCCATCAGCGGGAGCATTGGATTTGAATTATTATGCTGAAGCACCAGATAATTATATTGACACTTACAGCCACACCAACGCATTACAAGATGACTGTGATCTAACAGCTCACGAGCTCTCTATTCTCCATTGTGTTCAGCAATACTTCTCCAACGGCTTCTTCAAATTAATAGACAGAACCCTCGTGTTTCAGCCATTTGATTTTGAGCAATTAAAAGAAAGTTTGTTGGATGAGTTCAACAGTGCTCTCGCGAGAGTTACAGGAGGTAATGGCTGTCTACAGATCGATAGAACTCTCATGGATCACTTTGTAGCCGCATCTTCATGGCAGTACTCTTCATATCCTGATCAAATATTTTCAAAATGGTTGGAATCTGTATTCATGGATGGCTTGGTAAAACTTCTTAACATCCATAACTTTACCTCAGAGACAGTTATCAAACTGATTTCCGAGGAGAAGATGGACCAGAGCAATTCCTACCTTAATTCAACTCTTCCTACGACGATTGATGTCTATGTTGATGTCTAAACTTCTTAAATAAAAAGTTATTTGATATCAAAATCTCTTGAATCCAAAGTTATATTAGGTCATTAGCGTTTTGTCTATTCTAAATTTATTAAATACCAAATCTTTTTATATTTACATCTCTTAAATCCAAAGCCGGAAGGTATCTAGGGTTATGCGTACTCGACACGGTTTACCTACCATCGGTGCGGCATAACGGTCTCAGAAATATAACGTTTTACACGGAGATGAATTAAAATAATCATATTTTTTCTCAGGGTTCAAAATCCCAGAAAGACCATGAGTCCAAGTAAAACTGTTCTATGTTTTTAAATGGAAACGGATGTTATGTATATCAACAAACGTCTTATAGCTTAAATGTTTATGGGACTTTAAGTTTCTATTGAATAAGAGTAAAAATAATACTATTGAATAGAGATAAAAATAAAAATAATGCTTTTGAAAATATGATTGATTTTGATATGTGAATTATAATATAGTATCATTTGTAGTTTAATTGTTCTGTACATTTGAGTGGTTAACTGGTTGACTTCATATTAGTTTTTTTTTTGATCACAAATATTTGCATAATATCTATTGTTGGAACTAGAGAATTAAAAATATTGATTTTTATATAATAAAAAATATCATATATGTCATGCTCTGAGTGGATAAGAGATTGGAGGTCTTATTGCCAGCTTTGCTATTTCCAATGTTTGATATGTTAGCATATCCAAAGTTTTTGATCATATACTGTCTTTTTGAGTTATTTTTTTCTTGAAATGTTTGGATATCCAAAGTTTTGAAAATAGATAGTCATTTTTTTATACGTTGACTTCATGATAGTTTGTCCTTTGAATACAGTTTTGTTTTACATAGGCTCTACTGTTCGAACTATTGTTACTCATTCTTTTTATTATTGTTATAAAATAATATAATAAATGTTTTTTTGTACGTAAGAGGTCTTCCACACTGTATTCTTTCTTAAATGTTTACAAAGCAGTTTTGACAGACTTAAATGTTTACCTAACACACTTCACAGCCTTAAATTTTTACTTAACAAGCATGTTGCAATGTTCTCTACAGTCAATGTGGGCAATATTGTTCTTCAACGACATTATTGGTTCACTGGTTCATGCTTGCTTCTTGCATGTTCACTGATTTTTTATTTTTCTGTTGTTGTTGTTCTTGTTTGCCTGTTGGTCTTGTTGCAGTTTGCACGGTTGGGGTTCTGCAACTGCTATTGGAATTGCCCTTCTGTTGTTCCCCATTGACGGGCGGGTTTGGGTGTCGTGTTTAGCTTCTCTTGCTACTTGTAGTTTGTAGGTGAAAAATTTGACTACTGGGGATTCTTGATTTAAAATCCTCTTGAAGAACATATTTGTATGTGAGGAGAAATTGCGATTTCCTTTTGCGATGCGTCACTGTGGCTGTGATGGGGGTCGGTTCTGTGTCCAACATTGGCAATCTAGCGTTTTCCGTTGACGGGTGGGTTTGGGTGCCGTGATTATCTTTGCTTGCTATCTGCAGTTTGCAAGTGAGAAATTTGACTGTTGGGGATGACTGAGTCGAAATCCTCTTACAGAACATCTTTGTATGTGAGGAGAAAATACGATTTCCTTTTCCTATGCGTCACTGTGGTTGTGATGGAGGTAGGTTCTGTGTCGAATATTGGCCTTCTGTCGTTCCCCGTTGACAGGCGGGTTTGGGTGCCGTGATTAGCTTCGCTTGCTATCTGCAGGTGGGAAATTTGACTGTTGGGGATGCCTGAGTCGAAATCCTCTTGCAGAACATCTTTGTATGTGAGGAGAAAATACGATTCCCTTTTCCTATGTGTCACTGTGGCTGTGATGGAGGTAGGTTTTGTGTCGAACATTAGCGATCAGGAACGAGACAAAGACAACATTACAACCCTTCTTCTCTTGTCGTAGTAATCACATAAAAATATGGACTGCACGAGGATTTTTATCACTCCCAGTATTGAAAAATACCAACCGTGAAAACTTCACCTTTCTTAATTGCTTGCACAGTGGCAGGCCTTTGGACAATCCTTCCAACTTTGAATTTTACCTGATAGGTCTCATGGCCTGAAATATTTGATTAACAGATGTGTTACAATACATTTTCCTCCGAATTTTTTGATACAATCTTGTGTGCAGTGAATTTCTCCAATATTGTTCTTCACCAACATTCCTGGTTGGTTGGTTGGTGTTTACTTCTTGGTTTGATGGATGCTACTTATTGTTGTTTGATTCAACTTTGTAGGGTTCAGGTTGTGTGGTTGCAGTTGGGCCTTTTGGTGCTTCTTAACTGGGTTGTTATTTGCTATATGCTCTTGTTTTCTTAAACTTTGTAATGTTGGGGTACTACATCTGCAGTTGGATCTATTGTTACATGGTTTTACAGTTGGCTCCCCAGAAAATACTATTAAGATAAAATAATATGAAAAACTTTGCAGTGGATGTAAATTACATCTCTTATGGCTTGACCCAAAGTTTGTCGGGCTCAAACTATATTTCATAGCTGATGATGTTTTTCCCATGGTTAATGTATTTCTATGGCTTCATATTTATGAGAGAAAGTGTTTTTGTGTGAGCGATAAATTTCTTCTCCCCCTTTCTTTTTCCTCTTGTAAACTTTCCCGTTTTTTCCTTTTGTTCTTCCCCTCTATTATGTGTCTTTGGTTCTATACTTTGCCACGTTTCTGTGGTCGCGGGTTCCCGGGTGGCCAATTGAAAAATTGTCATCTCCATATATATATTCACATCATGAGTCTGATCGACCTTTGTTAGTTTGCATATTTATCCAATTTCTTCTAAACATGCCCATTTTCCCCTTCTGTTATTACCCTTTATTATGCATTTTTGGTTCTATACATTGTCACATTTCTGTGCTTGCGGGTTCCTGGTGTGGTTAACTGACAAATAGTCATCTCCATTTATATATTCACATCATGAGTCTGATCGACCGATGTTCATTTGCATACTTAGCCAATTTTATGAACTCGGGTTCGCAGATAGGTGCTATTGAACTCTGGTAACCCGTGTTCGGGGTATACATCTTGCACCCAAAACTTTCGTGCTCTACAATTCGACCCCAAACTCCTCGAACTCGCAACCCTGCCTCTACCTACGATGACTCGTCTATCTGACCTGCCTTTCCATACTTAGTCGAGTCTTCAAAGTTTCGTGGGTTCACGCATTCCCAGGCTCAGAAAAGTTTAAAAGCACTTTTTCGCTCCCCTCCATCCCCACCACCTTCCGTCCTTCCCAATGCACATTAATTATTCTTTTAGTGACAAACGACCAGACTAGTTCGAAAATATTGGCTTTAATAAGCGGAAAGCTCGAGGACATCTCCCATTAAAATGCATAAAGAGGCGAATATCATGGGATCTGATAAAAAAAAATGCGTGCATTTTGAATTTGCAAAAACTGTTGGCTATTTTATTTTTTTAAAGGCATCATCATAGTAACAATGCAATATTGTACTATCACGCTACCATCCGTGAACGTGTCATCTACAGAGGTTTTGAGGTCATGTCCCTCTGAAATACTATGCATATGTTACAGGTTGTCATATTTGAGAATATTCTTGGATATGAGAATGTTAATATGTGCTATTAGTGACTATTCAATGCACATATTCTAAAAGATCGACATTAATAAGAAAAAGGATCAAGGGCATCTACCATTAAGATGAATTGAACCAAAATATACGGAAGATTATACTGTCATCCTCCAGTGTTGATTTTAAATACTTATTCCCATTTCTCTCTATCATCAAAGAGTTGGTCTTTAAGGTGTCTTCGTTGTAATGTTCCTGGTCATGGACATGTAAGACAACTTAGAGATGCCATTGAAGCCCAATTGAAATATGACAGAATGGTTTTATGTGACGTCAACTTTGAGCGAAAAAAAAACTCTATTAGCCAACAGAAACTCAGGCAGGGAAAAAAAAAACAAGTATCTTATTAATAGTGTTCTCCCTGTATTCGATGCTTTGGTTGGTTGAAAGGCCTACCTAGAGATTTGTTTGTTGATATTATTTGTTTTCTTACTAGGAGTTGGAAGGGATTTTCAGGTCACCTACAAAATGCTCCTTCGTTGAAGTATATAGTTTCTTCCAACAACACGGATTTGGCAAGTGTATCAAATTCTGCAGAGCACACAAGAATTTGTCTTCCGTCAGAGGAGTCGCACTTACTGTGGCTTGAAAAATGGTCTGTAATATTCATAAATGACGCAAAATATTACTCCATTCACTAATATACTCAGAAGGAAATTATAAATTTGGATCGTCATGAGTATGAGAAACTGTATGGGTGGTTAAAATGATATCCTAAAATTACAGAAGTTTCTATTTCAAAGTTTGTTGAGCTACTTCTGGGTGTGGTAACAGACTTGACATAAAGCCATATTCTTTGTCAAATTTTGTTCACTTTCCTCTGGATGTAGTTACAGACTCCACATACAATCAACTTTCTATCACTATTGCACATTTATTTTTTACTATTCCTATGCATATGATTTCATCTGGGTTGATGAGCTTGCCCCTCTTTGCACGAATATTACCCTCCTACTTGAAGGTGGGTATATAACCAGGGAACGACGCTCTCAAAACTTTATAATCCTTGCATCGACATGTAATTGGAAAAATTTAATCAGAAGGAATTCTAGATTATGGACTTTGAAACAATTTATGAGGATTACTTTATACTACCACCTTCTGCAAGAAGATTCGCGTGTTCAGGTAATGATTTGGTTTCTGAAAATCACCTTTTACTACCACCTTCATGTAATCATTTTATTTCATTCTTTAGAAGATACCTTAACGTAGTGGTGTATTCCAGAGCTGTTTCCACCTAATGTCAATATTCCTGTTGTTTCCCTTGCTTTGGATAAGGAAAATGCATTTCTTCTATTGCAGTTGATACGATATTTGAAAAAAAAAATGTTCGAACCATACAATTTTTTATCTTTTTAAATATAGAACAATGTATTTTTTGAACACATGGTTGTTCAAAAAGTTTTAGGCGTTGTTTGGGATTCACGTCCTTCAAGGATGTTAATTAATCACACAATTAATATTGCTTGTGCCAATGCAATTGAGCCATAATCCACTGTGGAAATTGCATTGACACTGCAATGTTAGATAATAAATGTCTGGAATGTGCCTAATGTGAAGGTCATTATCACACAGGACACCCAATGTCCAAATATTTATGGACTGAAAGAAACATTGTAGTTGTCGTGAGAAAGAAACACTAAAAACGATGTTCTTTGCAGGTCTGACAATCCTACAATTTAGGTTCTTTGACAATGACATCCCTGCTTGTTCACCACATTGTTGCATTGTAGTCAATAGCATTGTTCCCATTGCCACCGCCAATGTCAATGTTCGAAGCCGAAGCTATCTGGAGCCTGGGGTCGTCGCCAATGTGGATGCCCATGGTGAAACAACCTGGAACCTGGGATCACGACTTCTTACACTTGAAATTAGTATCAATAGTGATTGAAAGTTGATTGTATGTCAAGTTTGTTACTACATCGAGAGGTTGTTCAACATTTTTTGACATAGAAACTGGTTGTTTGTCAATTTTGTTACAACTTTGGTATAAAACATTTTGTAATTTTAGAATGTTGATTAAAATGCACATACAGTTTCTCACGTTCATGGGTATCCAATTTTATAATTTCCTTCTGAGTGTATTCAGGCATGGAGTAATATTTGGTGTCACTTCCAAACATTCCATACCATTTTGTGGGCTGCCATGTCTACCACCCCTACGACGAAAGATATATTCTGATGTGATCTGCATCATTTGATACACTTGCCAGATCTGTGTTGCTGGAAGAAGCTATGTACTTCAACAGAGGAACATTTTGCAGTTGGTTTGGATGTCCCTTCCAATTTACAGTAATAAATCAAAGAAGTTCAACATACAAATCTTTAGGTAGGCTTTTCAACCAAACAAATCATCAAATACAGGGATAATAGAAGTCACAACATACTTGATATTTTTTTTTTGTCTCAGCTTTTGTTGCCTAACAGGATTTGTTTCCCCCAAAGCTGACGTCACATAAAACCACTCCCTTGTCTTTGAATTGGGCATGAATCACATTTCTAAGTTGTCTCAGATGTTAATGATCAGGAACATTGCAAGGAAGGCAACTTAACCCCCAAGTTTTCGACGACAGAGGGAAATTAACACTTAACAAAGTATGGAATGTTGAATAAGAAACCAATGCAGGTAGGCCATATCTAGAAGAGACAAGCTATTCAAAAAGCTGGGATAGATCTAGTTGGCAACACCAATGAAGTCCAAGACCCGAAATTGATATTCAACTCATTGATTTTTACGAATCAAGCATTTGATCGTCAAGTTGAAGTCTATAAAAGACTTTCCACAAGCTTCATTATTGTACATATTTGTTTTTTCTTTTGGTCGACGACAGGACAAATGACAGTCATTGTGGAAAATAATCTCAACTGTATTTTATAACCCAACTTAGCCATTTATCTGACCATCGGGTCTCGGGTTTGCGGTGTCCAACACTTATGTCCCCTATTCCATCATATACATCTTCCGGCCAAAGAAATTCCGTGATCTGTAATTTATGCTTTTACTAGTGAGAACTCACCAGGGGTTCAAAAAGATTGGCATTAATAAACAAACAATATATTTTCTTCGGTGAGATACTTTGCCCTTTTCCCCTTTTCTTCTTCCTGTCTATTATCGCTTTCTGGTTATATTGTTAGTATCCTTTGTATGATCACGGGTTCCAAGGTTGGCAGGTTGAAATATATTCATCTCCATCTATATCGTCACATGACGAATCTGACTAAATGTTGTTCCTTTCCATACTTAGCCAATTTTATGGTCACGGTTGTCGGGTTGGCGCTTTCAGAATCTGGTGCTTCTTATTCCATGATATACATCTTGCACTCAAAACTTCCATGATCTACAATTCCACCATCAACTCCTCAAACTCACAAGCTTCACTCTACCAGGGTTCACAAATGACTCAAAGTATCTATCGTTTCCTTCCATCCCCACTAACTTCGCGTCCTTCCTAATACACATTAATTATGGTCTTACTAGTGACAACTAAACATACTGGTACGAAACAATTGACACTCGGACCTCTGCCATATACAAATTGACTGCCGGACTTCGATAATGTCCCCTCTTCCGTGTTACACATTATGCATTCAAATGTTTCGAGTGATACAATTTGACTGTCGGGGCCTCATCTTCTGGGGAGACCTTGTCACCCTATTTTGGATCCTCGCATTCGCAGGTTCACGAAATCTCCAATTCCTAGTCATTGTTTCTTGTTCCGCCCATCCTCGTACTTCTTTCCAAATATGTAACACCAAAGGTTTAATACTAAAATTCCATCATGAAACAAACGTAAAGATCATCATTAATAAGAAAAAGTCTCGAGGACTAACCATCCCTACAAAACTTGTCCAGAAACATGCGAAGAAGATCTTGCCAGGTAATGGCAAAGCTATTACAAATTTCAATATTTTAGAAAAAACAAGTTTGGGCCAACGTTTCCCTATTCCATACTTGGACACTTTTTTGATTGCGGGTTCCCGGATTGAAAACCTCAATATTGTGTTTCGAATATTTTGTGACTTGCAAATAGTGCCAGGAGTTTCATGATATACAATTTCTCCGCTAGAATGCCCCATCACGAGCCCAATCATCCGCCAATTTTTTTTTCTTATGGATTTCAACAAAATTTGCGACCCAAATAGGATCCTACAAATTGGAAGATGATTTACATTTGGACCAGAAATAATCTATTAATATATTTTAATATGAATACTATTGGAATAAATATAAAAACTTTCTCTTTAAATTTTCCCCGTTTTCTCCCCCTCTATTATCCTTTTGTGGTTCTATATTTAGTCGCATCTCTATGATAATGACCTCCTGGATTCATAGATTGGCAGATGCTTATATTTATATATATCTTCACACCATGAGCCCGACTGACTGTGGTCCCTTTGAATACTTAGCCAATTATCTTACCACCGGGTCCCGGGTTTGCGGTATCCAACACTTATGTCCCCTGTTCCGTCATATACATCTTGCACCCAAAGAACTTCCGTGATCTGCAATTTATTCTTTTACTAGTGAGAACTCACCAGGGGTTCGAAAAGATTGGCATTAATAAACAAACAATAGATGTTCTTCTGTGAGGTACTTAGCCCTTTTTCCCTTTTCTTCTTCCCGTCTATTATCTCTTTTTGGTTATATACTTAGTCTCCTTTCTATTATCACGGGTTCTAGCATTGGCGGGCTGACATATCTTCATCTCCATCTATATCCTCACATGACGAATCTGACCTACCGCTGTTCCTTTCCATACTTAGCCAATTTTATGGCCACGATTTTCGAGTTGGTGCTTTCGAAATCAACTGCTTCTTGTTCTGTGATATACATCTTGCACTTAAAACTTTTTTGATCTACAATTCCACCACAGACTCCTCGAACTCATATTAATATATATTAATATGAGTACTATTGGAATAAATATAAAATTTTGTTTTTAAATTTTCCTTGTTTTCTCCCCCTCTATTATCCCTTTGTGGTTCTATATTTAGTCGCATCTCTATGATCATGACCTCCTGGATTTGTAGATTGGAAGATGCTTATATTTATCTATATATTCACACCATGAGCCCGACCGACTGTGATCCATTTGAATACTTAGCCAAGAATCCGACCATCAGGTCCCAGGTTTGCGATATCCAACACTTATGTCCCCTGTTCTGTCATATACATCTTGCACCCAAAGAAATTTCGTGATTTTCAATTTATGCTTTTACTAGTGAGAACTCACACCAGGGGTTCAAAAATATTGACATTAATAAACAAATAGTAGATGTTCTTCTATGAGATACTTAGCCCCTTTCCCTTTTCTTCTTCCCATCTATTATCTCTTTCTAGTTATATACTTAGTTGCCTTTTTATGATCATAGGTTCCAGTGTTGGTGGGATGACATATCTTCATCTCCATCTATATCCTCACATGAAGAATCTGATCGACCGTTGTTCCTTTCCATACTTAGCCAATTTTATGGTCGCGGTTCCCAGGTTGGCACTTTCGAACTCTCTTGCTTCCTATTCCATGATATACATCTTGCAGTCAAAACTTCCGTGATCTACAACTCCACCGTGGACTCCTCGAACTCACAAGATTCACTTTACTAGGGTTCACAAATGTTTCAAAGTATCTGTCATTTCCTTCTATCCCTACTAACCTCATGTCCTTCCTAATATACATTAATTATGGTCTTTCTAGTGACAACTCAACACACTGGTATGAAACAATTAGCACCCGGACCTCCACCATATACAAATTGACTACCAGACTCCGACATTGTCCCCTCTTCCATGTTACATATTATTCATTCAAATGTTCCGAGTGATACAATTTGACCATCGAGGCTTCATGTCTTCTGGGGAGACCTTGTCACCCTATTTTGGATCCTCGTGTTGGCATCTTCACAAAATCTCCAATCCTAGTCATCGTTTCCTGTTTCGACCATCCTCGTACTTCTTTCCAAATATGAAACATCAAATATTTAATACTAAAACACCATCATGCAACAACCGTAAAGATCATCATTAATAAGCAAAAGTCTCGAGGACTAACCATCCCTACAAAACTTGTCCAGAACATGCAAATAAGATCTTTCCAAGTAATGGAAAAGCTATTACAAATTTCAATATATTAGCGAAAACAAGTCTGGGAAAGAGTTTCCCTATTCCATACTTGGACACTTTTTTGATTGCAGATTGACGACCTCAAAATTGTGTTTTGAATCTTTCATGACTTGCAAACAGTGCCTGGAGTTCTACGATATACAATTTGTCTGTTGGAATTCCCCGTCACGAGCCCAACTGTCCTCCATTCCTTTCAATAATTAGCCCCAAGTTGGTTGTATCTCCATGACATTTTACATTTACCGTGTATCGAGTCTACCCCACCGTTTCCCTGTTTCATACTTAGACACTTTTTGATTGTGGGTTCCCGGACTGGCAGGCTCAGGATTGTGTTTCCAATGTTCCACGACTAGAAAATAGTACCCGAAGTTACGCGATATACAATTTATCCGCAAGAATGCATCATCATGCCCTCTTCCATGTTACACGTTTTGCAGTCAACAGTCCTGAGAGATACAATTTGAAACTTGGGACCTCATCTCTGTTGGTTGTATCTTGTAGCGCTATTTCAAAGCATCACCAACCGCTTTCAATAATTATCCATTCCTTACTTGTTGTTCCTTGTCCCCTCCACCTTCCTACTTCTCTCTAGAAATGTAATTGGAAAGATTTAATGCTATCACTTCATCGTGCATGAAACTTAAACATGTCATTAATGAGCGAAAGGGTCTGCCATATACAAATTGACCGTTGAACACCCATATCATCCCCTCTTCCATGGTACAAATTTTGCATTCAAGTTCCGAGACATACAATTTGACACTCAGGAAGTCACATCTCTTGGGGAACCATTGTCAACCTAATTCTAAAGCCCGTCCGATGACTTTCCATACTTGCCCATTTCATGGAATCTCTTTCGTGGTTCCTCAGGTTGGCGGGTTCACTAAATCTCCAATTCTTAGTCACTGTTTACTGTGCCCGACAAAGGTTTAATGCTAATATCTCATCATGAAACAACCGTATAGACCTCCATTAAAAAGCAAAAGCATCGACGAGACAGTGAAATTTAAATGAAGCTCAACTCCTCGAATTTAAATTAATTTATCTTCTCTTATTTTCTCTTTTCTGCCCAGAGACATGTAGAAAATATCTTGCCACGCAATGGGATATATATTACCAGTTTCAATATATTAGCCAAAACGAATCTGCCCAGCCATTTCTCTATTCCAAACTTGAGCCACTTTTTCGATTGTGGGTTCCCAGATAAGCGGGCTCACATTTGCGCCTCTATTGTTCCGTGTCCTGCAAACATTACCCAGACTTCCGTGATATACAGATTTCCCTATGGACTGTCCTATCATGTCGTCTTCGATGTTATGTGTGTTGCACTCAAATTTTTTTGAGACATACAATTTGACCCTCGCACCCTCACCTCCAACGGTTGTACCTTGTAACCCTATTTTGAAGCCCACCCAACCGCTTTCAAAATTAGACACTCCTTAATTACTCTTTCTCATCCCCACGTCCTTCGTACTTCCTTCTTAATATGAAATTAGTAACCTTTCATGCTAACAGCTCACCATGCAGGAACCATCAACATTGTCATTAATGAGTGAAATGCTCAAGGAGATCTCCCATTAATACGCATTAAACCAAGATCTGTGGAGAGTTATATTGTCCCTTCCGATTGTTCACCTGAAACATAGGTTGTCGCGTTGGCCCGTTCAGGAAATATTGAATGCTTAATTGCTCATTGTTGTATCTGCCATGTTCGCACTTTTATGTATGCAATTACTAGTCTTTAATGCTAACAATGCATCATGAAACAACCATCGAAATTGTCTTTAATGAGCGAAAGTCTCGAGGAGATCTCCCATTCACATGCATTGGACCAATATTTACGCAGCGTTATATTATCCCTTCCAACTCTTCATTTCAAACATCATCTCGAGCAAACAAAGATTCTTGTAAACTTATGGAAGCAAGTCGACAACAATTTTGTTGAGATACAATGAATATCTTCGGACATCAGGACCAGAACTTCCAGTGGTCTAGGGTATACTCTTACTATTCATCCTGTTTCGCCCAAAACAAAGTGATTTGGACCTCTGTGATCGCTTGTGCAGGTTGCATCCCTGAGGCTTTTTATTGTAAGGAGGTAGTCTCTTGGTGTGCCAAAAAATATATTTCAAGCCAAAGAATTATTCCATTGCACGACCATTCTCCTATTTATTTGTCACCTCAGGTCTTCCGCAGGATGTTAAGATTGTCAGAGCCAACATTGACCTTCAAAGGACAAGACTGCAAGCATTTCTTAGAAAAACATGATAACGGGTTGAACATCTTAGCCGAGTTCCTCTAAGACCCAACATAAGTTCCTGAAGATATCACAAAGTTGTAGGTAAGTTCATTTAGAAATCCATTCCATGAAATTGCTTAGTTGTTTACAAGAATAACGAGACAAGAATCCACGACAATCATTTCCCATATAGTTATTTATATTTTGTACTTCACAGTCAAGGAACAATTCATTTTTGATTGGGGAAGCTAATTTCCATTGAAATCTATTCCCATCTATCACGATTCAAAGAATCCAATAAATTTTATATGTCATCCTACTTGATTTTCGCAATAGTGCATTGTTGTCTGTTTCCAAAACTGTCTCTTTCCAAGAAAATAAACTGTGAATTCGACCCAGCGACATTCTGGTACCAGGCCCTGTGGAGGCACAAGACCTCCCATTGTTTTTATGAGGTTTTTAATGACTTTGTCTCAGTTTTCAAAGATTTATTGTTAGGAAAGGATGCTCCCCAGATGTCTGTCCAGACAACCAAGTTTTTGAATAGGAAGGGGACACTTGAACAAGAGGAAAAACACAATGTACTAATGGTCTTTGGCTCCAAGGAAAATTCTACTTTCCTTCCATGCCATGTCATGGACAAGATGTTTGTTACATAAATAACAAGGCAATACAACCACTGGTTTCATTCTTTCCATGACAAGAAAAAAAAATAGTTCATTCCTCTGCCCTGGAAAGTCGGGGACTTCATGTGTAGAAACGTCAACAATATTGACGAATTCGCAGGCCATTTCAAGAACTTGAACCTAACATGTGCTGAAAGGATAAAAGGGTTCGACCCTAATGGGATTTTTTGAGAAAATTTACTATTAGTTGGATTTAGAAGCTCTTTTATCCATAGATGCTTGACCAAAGACAGGGACAGTGACAACAACACTCCTGATTTTTACGATTGCGATGGAGAGACATTGCAAAGAGAAACTGAATTGTATAGACAACAGGAAAAAGTATCTGGTGAGAAGAGTGTCTAGTCCCCTGCCAACACTCCTAAGAGCACGATATCATGGAGAATTTCTTCAACGACCCACCCTAGTAAGAAAGAAATCCAAAAATCTTCAAACGAAGGAGGAAATAAGAACCCTCCTCGCACAAAAATTAATAGTTATCACAAATTTCCCCTAACGAAGAAGAGAAAAACCCTTGTAGGGCAGGCAGATGAACCCGAAATTGAAAGTGAGAAGATGCAACTTGAAATTGAGCACATGCACAAAGTTGACCCATCCGCAGACACGATGCACCATAGTTCTGCAATGGAAATAACTGATACCAACATTTTTGAAAAAGATGAATCCTTCGTATTCCAGAGCGCTGTTTTTGACAACCAATCTAAAAATATGGTCATTGAAAAGAGAGATGTAACAAATAAGAAATGCAAATCTCATACAAATATTAACTTTAGGAAAATGCAGCTATCCCAAATCTCCCTATTTCACCGCGTAACCAGTGATTCTCTTGATGACTCCATTGGAGGACTTGAAGCCGAGGTTGTCAGACTGAACGACCGCGTCAAGGAATTGGAGGAGGCTTTCATTTCTACCCCAGAGTTTGTTTGTCCTTTAGAAAAAACCTTGCATGCTACCCCAGAGTTTGTCAGTCCTTTAGAAAAAACTGTGCTTGTTACCCCTGTAACCAAGTTAAAAGGATCCTCCAGATTCCTCGCATAGTGTAGATCCCTTGTAGAGAATAACATCAAGAAAATAATGCAACTAGCTAGTGAATCCTAGGAAACATCACAAAATATAGCTTCCTTTCGAAAGAGGGAAAATGATTTGCACGAACATTTGCAGACGAATTTAAAAAATGATCAACATTTCTATGAAAAGATGTTGACCCCTTTTGTCAACCATGCCATCAACAACTCGGATATGAAAAGAAGACAAGAGAATCTCCCCTCCCCAAAGTGGATCAAACAATTAAAACCATGCTGGAAACAAAAAGTTAAGAACCTATAGCTCATTGTCCAATCATGTGAACAAGCCATATGAGAAAAAGAAGAATTATTAAGAAACCTGACCCAAATAGACTTAGCCAGAAGTACCAATGAGGTTCAAGACCAAAAATTAATCCTCAAATCCTTGTCAATGACCAAATAAGCCTTCAATGAACAACTTGATATTTTAAAGGGGTTTTCTTTAGAAAATTTTTACAACATCCTTGAATATCGCGTAGATGAGCTCGAGAACTGGCTACTGGACTATTTAGCACACAATGAAGAAATTGAATAAGCTCTGCATAGTATTTCTATGGATCTAAAAAAAATAGAAAATGATCTTTTCGACATAGAAATCCAGGATGAAATCAACGTGGCCCCCATGAGAAGCTACATTGAAGAATGGTTCCAATGGAGAATGGACAAGCTCATCGACGAAGGGCAACAACCGGTTTTCACGATTCCAACAACCATCGACGATAACAACAAAAATGCATCGGATTCATAGTAAGTCTATACTGATGTCATCTTGTTTTCTTTATCAATCCAATTATTCTACCTTTTTAAATAGAAATCTCTAACCAAAGACTCATAACTTCCAATTTCTTCTTTTCAGGTCTTCCTCTCTACCGTCTCGCACTTCTTCTTTTTATAGTCCTAATTCTTGTACTTATTTCTTTTATGGTTCGTGGGAGCCCCAATCCCAGTCTATATGACAAACACATTTAAATTTCCAGAAATATGGAACAGATTCCAGAAATATGTAACAACCATTATTAATTTTTGATAAATTTGAAAGAAGACTAATTCATGAATTCTATTTTTTTTTTCCTTCAACTATGCTGGATGTTAGGAAATTGTGTTTATTATATTTGAATGTTTAATGTCTATGTTTTCTAATCCTTTTTTCCAAGAACCTTTGTTGCAAGACATTATTAATATTTGATAAATTTCAAAGAAAATTAATTCGGAAATGCTAAATTTTATTTCCTTCAACTATGTTGGATGTCAGGAAATTGTGTTTATTATATTTGAATGCTTAATGTGTATGATTCCTGGTCCTTTTTCCTAGGAACCTTTATTTCAATTCCTTTAGACAAAAATTTTCTAAGTCCCATGTTTATTATTAATATTTCATAAATTAAAACATAGTATTATTTATGTTTAATTGATAATATTTTATATCCTAAAAAAATTAATGAATTGGTATACTTGAAATGAATTTTTTATTTATAATAAAATAATAA
>ML834992.1:49555-65052 GCA_009831015.1 Picea engelmannii
TAATTTTTTTCAATGTGAATAAGTAATTTCATTAAAAAAACTATAAAAATCTAAAACAAGTATATTTATATGTTTGATAAGATATTTCATGAATTATAACATAGTATTATTTATTATATGTTTGATAAAATATTTCATGAATTATTACATAGTATTATTTATGTTTAATTGGTAATCTTTTATATCTTGAAAAAATTAATGAATTGGTATCATTGAAATGAATTTTTTTATTTATAATAAAATAATAAATATAATTAATTTTTTAAATCTAAAATTTAAAAAATGTACAAATAAAAAAATATAAATTGAAGTTTATATTTATAAACAGTTTTTTTTAATGTAAATAAATAATTTCATTAAAAAAACTATAAAAATCTAATTAAAAACATAAAAAAAAAAGTTTATTCAAAAAATAGTAAGTTTATATGAAGATTTAAAGATAAACCTATAGTAAATATAATATAACACATTGATGTCATAAGAAAAACTACATACACATGTTTAGTTAATAAGATAGATGGTGTGATGAATTGATATTTAAAAAATAGTTTAGAATATAATACTATGATTTTAAAAAGGCGATGGTTATTACACAATGTCTTTTTTTATAGAATTTGATGATATAAATATACAGGAATCACTTTTTTTTTTATTCAAAATCTATTTCTGAATGCAGAAATGGATTCAGCATGCTGAAAAATGCTGAGTGCACTCAAAAAATAATCACTCAAATCTACAAACCCAACAAATTTTGGCTGGATTTGGAAAAAATATCCCTAGAAAAATCATCATTTGGTAGAATCTTTAGCCTACTGCTTTTAAAAATAGTACACATTAATGTATAATTATTTAATTAAATTAGTTTACATTTATTTTTATATTGAATTTATCATGTATGGAAAGGGATCACATTCTTGGAGGTGTAAATTTTTTCTCAAGTTTTTTCAATTTAAAACAAGATTTCACCTATAAAATATAATCCCATCAACTTATGAAAGATTTAGTGTCAAGATGGATTTAACCCCCTAAACACACACACACACATATGTTGAGCATGAAAGGAATTACACATCTCTCTCATGCTTAGCATACTTAGCAACACACCATCGAAATGTTTTAACCATACAATTTTTTTTTACGTTCAATTGCTTCATATATAAAGTTGATATTGAAATATATTATTTATGGTAGACATTGAAATAATTTTTAGTTATAATTTTTTTTTAAATGTCATGTGTCAATTTCATGTTAAGTATTCAATGAATTACACATCTCCCTCATGTTGAGATGTAGAAATCACACACACGAGCACACACACATAATTAATATTTTTTTTAAATGCCACATATCAACTCCATATTAAGTAGGGAAGGAATTACACATCTCTTAACAAAAACTCTTAATGGTTGTGTCCCAATAATGGAATTTGAACCATGTAAGCATCTCATTCAAGTTAAAAACACCGTAAGGGTATTGAACTTGGGTTTCCTAACAAATGAAACCCACACCTTAACTGGTTGAGCTAGTGGGAATTGACATTTTTCTCATCATTTGAACTTAATAGCTCATGTTATTTATATTGTAATCAAGTCTAAGAAGGGTATGGTGATGTCTACAGTAAGTATTATGAGGGAGTTTAATCTCTTTTGTGCCTTTTTCAAATTTATTGTTGTATTCACAATGGAGTTGTCCATTATTCACAAACAAACATAATTAGTAATGAAACTCCAAAAAATATTCTTACTACATGGCATTGCCAACATTCTAGTTTACTTGCATTTCTATTCAAGTTAAGGACATATATCACTTGTATATCCCATAATTTAACATGCTATTTTAAGCCTAAAAAAAATATCATGGTTCTGCAATCCGTCCAAAAATAGTAATGTCATAGTCAAGTATCAATTGAAACAAAGTCAAAATAATTCAGGGAATTTATTTCTAAAGAATTCTTCCCTTTCCCTAATGAAGTCTTCTATTGAGAATTTTTCTCTTCCAGTTGTGTTACTTCTAGATGCATATATCACACATATTTATCTTACCACTGCTTGTTGATTTCATCTTGGAGTGAGCAAAGGAAGAAGATTTAGCCATGATGGGAGAGGTAATTGGTTGGTTTCCTTTGTCTATAGGAGAGTTATGGAGGGGATTTTTGTTATCTTTAGGTGGTGGAGGAGGAGGAGGCATAGATGTATTTGTAACAAAAGTATGAACTAGTAATGTTGGGTGAACTGAAGGAGGAGGAAAACATGCATTTGTGGCAACAATATTCACTGTAGGAGGGGGGGGGGGGTCAATGGGTCATTAATCGACACCAGAGGATGGATTAGAAAGAATACCACCCCATCCATGATTATGTGGTTGCAAAGGGGATTTAGGAACATTGAGAATACCATGGTGAGGATGCAATATGACAGTAGGAGGTACTTGGGGTTGAGGAAAGGCATGTTGTCCACCAAGATTTAAATGCCGAGTTTGAATCAACTACTGAGATTCATCAAAATAAACATCAAAATGTATAGATAATATTAACCTTTTATGCCCCCTAGGTTGCCAAAATGTGTTCATCAATCTCCCTCTTCTTCCTCTATTTCCTCTACTACTAACCTTATTGATTAATCTCATCTATATCCATCATAGTCAAATTAGTACATGACATATAAGACATGGTAAAATTAAACATCTAATACATTTTTTCATCATGATTAATTTGGCTATGAGATAACACAACCATTCCATAAACAAGGAAAATGAAAGTGAAAAGTGGAAACAGGGAAAGAAGTGCAAATCCGTAATTATCCATGCAAAAACATTATATGAAATCCATGCATATAGATCATTATTTGTCAATATATGTCCAACCAATCACAAGGATATTATAAAAAAAAAACTTCCTTGGGAAACGTGTCACATATTTAGGTGGTTTTTTGGCACATGGTTTTTTGCCGATGGTTTTCTATTTCTGGTTAAGGAATTCGGGTTGTTGACTAATCTAGATCATTGGGTTAGGGTTTTGTATGTCGTTGACTCCTATATGTGTATTTTATTGTAAACAATGTATCATGATGAATGAATATAAAATATGTTGGTTTTCCTGGTTTGGGTTTCCAAGGGAAAAATCTGTGTGTAATGTTTGTATTTTCCATTGTATCTTTTCTATTCTTTTACTGAAAATCTATTTGCAATAAATATTGTACAAGGTTAAAATATACAAGCACAGTGTTGTATCCACTCCTTTAGAAGATAAAGAGATAAAAGAGTCAGTGTTACCAGTACATAAATACAATGTACCTACCTTCTCTCCTTTTGTTATCACTAGTGATCCTTTGGTGATCTTTGATGCCTTATTTGTAAATGTAGATATACAACCTTTACTTTCCAACTTCCTTGTTGAAATTATATTTTTTTCTCATATCTAGAAAATGTCTCACCTCTTTCAACAACCATTGGTTTCCATTCTTTTTCTTTATTTGTACCTTGCCCATTCCAACAATTTTACTTGGTGCCTCATCACCCAAATGAACCTTTCTAAAATCACCTTGAACATAATCTTGGAAATATTTCCTATGGGATGTGGCATGAAATAAATCCCCTAAATCTACTACCCAATATTCAATAATGTTATCTAAATAAAGAATCAAAGAATTTTGTAACACGTCACTTGTTACATTTGCTTCCTGATTTTTTTCCTACTGCCCATCTCTTTATTTCTTTGGAGATATGCAATATTTATTTATATGTCCTTTCTTACCACAATTCCAACACTCTATTTTTCCTAGTCTCGATTTGGATCTGCCCTTCCTAAAATTCCCATGGTTCCCTGATCCCTTTCCTCTATCCTTTTTTCTTCCCCTATTCTCCACGATCAATGCATTACTTTATGTCTCACCTGTGCTTTTCCATCGCATTTCCTCACTAAGGATAACACCAACAACATCATCAAATTTTAGAGTGTTTGAACCAAAGATAGAGTTACTTACAACCATGACCAAGATGTTCCAACTTTCTTCCAATGAGCACAAGATTAGAAGAGCCCTAACCTCATCATCAAAGTCCACTTTTACATAACTTAGTTGATTAGTAACTATATTAAATTCATTTAAATGATCCACAACATACCGACCTTCTGACATCGTCATATTAAATAACTGCTTTATTATAAATACCTTATTTGAGGCTAAATATTTTTCATATAGTTTAGTCAATGCCTCCATTAGATCCTTCATTTTCTTTTCTTTTGAAATATTGAAAGCCTTTGATGCTTCCAGGTACATTCATATCCTTCCTAGTGCCTTTCTGTCAAGAACCTCTCATTCTTCATACTTCATGGTCATCGACTTCTTTATTGTTCCACCAAATGGTAGGAATATATCCTTCTGATATAAATAATCTTCCATTTGCATATTCCATAAATGGTAGTTTTGGTCGTTAAATTTCTCAACCTTAAACTTTCCATCTTCGTCCATTGCTCCCACTTGAACCAGGAACCCTCTTTTCCTGTGAGTTAACTTTTGCTCAGATACTAGTTGTTAGAACAAACAATATCGCGGAGCAATAAAATAAAAAAAATGTGGAAATAAAACACAAAATATACACAATACAATAAAGACACAGATATATATGGTTCACCCAGTGTGGGCTACATCCACCAAATAAATTTCCAGATCCTTCCTTTTATTATCCAACCAAATGAAGGGATACAACCTACAACACACCCGCTATAACTTCCTCTTGTTTTAAACACAATATCCTCTCTCAGAATACAATATTTTCCATAACACACAGCTGCAATACAATTCCCTCATAAAACAGGGTTGTCTTCTAGGGGGAAAAAACCATAACATAACTTCTACCTCCATATCTGCAACCTTATAATGAACGGTCTAGATGGGGGGGCATGATTCAAAAAGATATTTTAAAGACTATGGTTAAGTTTTAAAGCATGAGTCCATTAACCATTTAGGAAATTGATGAAAGAGGAAGAATTTAATGATGTAACATGGCATCCATAATAATATATACATATCTTGAAATAATCACAAAGAAACAACAAACCATAACAACAAAAGTTGTTAACGGAGTTCAGCAATATCACCTATGTCTCTGGGCCTTTGTCTCAGTGGGTGAGGCTTTATTATTTCTCTTCAAAGATTCAAAAGTAAATATCAAAAGTTTCAAATGGATTACAAACTGATTCGGTTGTGTTCTAATAAATCTCAATAACCCAACACAACTAACGGCACTGAAAAAGGATGAATGAAGCTCCCAGAAATGGCCCTCAAAGTTCGTCTCTTCAATGGCTTCCCTGCATAAAAATGGCTTTGGATTTACAATTATTCATCATTTCTCCTCTTATGAATCTCCCTAAGGCTGCTAAGAACCTCTGGTTTATATAGTCTTGAACTTGGCAACAAACGCGCAACTTCCCCCCAATATCTGGCCCCAAAAAGAGCTCTGGATCCTCCAATAATGGCCAAAATCTCCCAAAACTAGCTGAAAAATCACTAAAAATCATATAATATAGTTAAAAAACCCACTTTTGGGCCAAAATAGGGCGCATCCCCTGAATTCTCAAGCTCCTGGTCATATGGCACCCTCCATGTGGCCCCGGGATGGTGCTAGCGCACTGGCCCCTCTGGTTCTGGGTCCTAGTCACATGTGCTTGGCCATATGGTCGCGCCCCCAAAATCCACGCATCCCTATGATAGTTTTGGCCTCTGGTCATAATCCCCCTAGTCATGTGCCTTGGTCGGCGGGCTAGCCTGACCGACCAAGAATTATCTCCACACATCTGCACCAACAATTTAAAGGAGTAGAACATGGGTCATATGTGTAGAGGTCACATGGAATGTGAATGCGCCGAGGCTGAAAACGGATCATGCCCAAAATATATAGAAGGTGGTTATATGGAACAGTTATATGGTGTGCATGTCGGGGGTTGGGGCCTAGCCTCGACCCTATTCTCCGCCAAACTTACAACCGTTCAAGCTTAAATAAAACATTTCGACTATAGTTTACAAGCATCACTGTGGTCGGGCTGGTAGCCCAACCTTGCCAAATCGTTCCACCCGGACTGGAGGTCACGATTTCGACTCTCGTGAAGTCTCATAAATGTTTTTCCATATGCCAACCAACCAGTGAAGGGGTACCATGTGGCATCCCATGACTGGGCCACGTGGCACCATTACATTCGCCCACCAGGTGACACTTGTCAAGCGATGATTCAACCACCTGTCTACCTAGTCATCATGCCAATGTACCTTCCATGTCATTCTACGACCATATGGACTGTATGGTCAGCTGCCACATCAACATTGTATGGACTGTACAATCAACAAAAAATTTGTTTGTTTGGAAAAACAAACAGAACGCGATATCTTTCGCATACAGTGTCCGTCTGAGACCGTTCAAGTTTCTTTGGGTTCGTAACGACAAGGCCTACGCACACGCCCATTTTGAAGTGATTCTGAGCACTTTTATTTTTAGGCCTTCCTGGACCCATTTTGGTTCTTGGATCCATTTTGGATCACACCTCCCCACTAAAGACCTTTTGGTCCTCCAAAATGATACTAACCAGTATTCAAGTGCGGGATAGGCCACCCCACTTGTTCTCTGTCTTTAAAATATGTCTTGTGCACCTATCTCATCAAGATCAATTGTAAAACAACCATGCTAACTGACAACATATTGTTAGCCACTTGTACTCTGTCACATCTTACTGAAGCCACTATCATTCATGTTGACAAAATTACTAATGATAACGTCATAAATATGAATGCAAATGAGCTAATATGTTTGTAATATTTGCACGACATTAACTTATCTTGAATGAAAGTATTCCATTCTACAATCATCTCACGTTCTTGCTTAAGATCAATTTCTTGATTTGGAACAATTATAGGCATGTTGCTTGCTTGAGCTGCATTTCTTAATTGTTCCATTGTTTGAAGAGATTTATTTTCTTTAAGTGATGAGCATGTACAACATATTTCTTGCCTACTTTGATTAAGTGATATTTATTATGTTCCCCATAGAAGATTTCTTTGTGATCATACAAATAAGGACTGCCCAATACCATTCCACATTCATGGAGTGGCACCACATCACACGCTACCTCATCCACAAATTTAGATGAGATTGCAAATTTTAATGTGCATTGCTTTGTTATGTGAAATTTATGATTGTTGCTTATCCATTTAAGTGAGTAAGGTTTATGATTCATTTGATTGTTTAATCCCAATTGTTTAACCACTTCCTCTAAAATCAAGTTAGATTGAGATCCACTATCTATCAATGTGTCGACCTTAGTATGTCTCATTATGAACCTTATGTGAAACAATTTACTTCTAGAATCAAATCCATCACCAATTTTACCTGTCAAACCAACTGTTGTGATTTTAGATTCATCACCCAAATCTGATCCCAAGTCTGTTGACTGTGATGCTATTGCAACTTTTTGCCTCCCTTTCCTCTCTTTGAACCACTTCGGTCTCTTCTCGGGATACAATTGCTAGCAATGGTCATCATCATGCCCTTCTTCCTTGAAATGCTTGAAAGAGAGCTTCTCTTCCTTTCTTGCCACTGAATTTTCCTTCTTTCCATTCCACTTCCTTTTGTCCTCTTTTATTGAAGACAATTCCCATGATACACCAACTCCTATTTTCCCTGCCTCAATGCATGTTGCTTGAACATAAACCTCATCAATATTAGTAGGTCCAAACATAAACAAAGTGTTACGAATATGTGCAGGTAAACCTCCTATATACTTCATAAGAGTTTCTTGGGTATGTAATGGAATGTCTAACATTAATGCCATCTTACGAAATTCATCTGTGTATTATTGAACTATTTGTCCCTTTCTTAGTTTAAGACCTTTCCAATCAATTAAAGCATTCTCTTTATAACCCAAAGGATAAAATTTCTTTCTAAGTGAAGAAACAAAAACTTGCCATGATGGAAATACATTACCCACATGTTGCGTGCCATTTTGCAACTTGCTTTGCCACTAGATGAGTTATGTGCCTGCAAGTTGAAGTGATTCCAATTTGATTTGAGTTGCCTCATCCTTCATTTTTTTCATAGTGAAATAAACCTCCATCTGTCTGACCCATTTATCAAGCCTCTCTGCATCGACTTCACCATCATACATGGGTAATTCAAACTTCACATAAAGCTTAAGTAAAGGCATATCATTTTTATGTTTCTGGGAATGTTTTCTTGTGGTAGATTTGGAACTTGTACTTGAAGAAGAAGAATTTGATGGAGAAGAAGGAGGTGAAGGAGGAGTTTCATGAGGATCCTCTCCTTCTTCACTTTTGACCTTTGAAGATTCACCTAGAATCAGTCTTTTTCGCTCCAAGTAATCATCATATAGAACCTTCACCATCTCCGACATGGAGAAGACAATCTTTCGAAACTCTTTCTCCTCATGAGAAAGTCCCTCTTCCAATGCCATCTTCTCACTTTTAGAAGTTCTCTTTCTTGATCAAATCTTAGGATTCTCTTCAAGAAGCTTGCCTTCACCATGATTCAACTTTTCCCTGGTAATCATGCAAACTCAAAAACGAACCATCAACTAGCTCTGATACCACTTGATCCAAAAAGATCTTTTAAAGACTATGGTTAAGTTTTAAGGAATGAGTTCATTAACCATTTAGGAAATTGATGAAAGAGGAAGAATTTAATGATGTAACATGGTAGCCATAATAAGATATATAGATATGGAAATAATCACAAAGAAACAATAAACCATAATAGAAAAAGTTGTTAGCGAAGTTCGACAATATCACCTACGTCTCTGGGCCTATGTCTCAGTGGGTGAGGATTTCTTATTTCTCTTAAAAGATTCAAAAGTACATCTAAAAAGTGTCAAATGGATTACAAACTGATATGGCTTTGTTTTTCTAGATATCAAGAAACAAACACAACTGATGGCACTGAAAACGGATGAATGAAGCTCCCAGAAATGGCCCGCAAAGTTGCTCTCTTCAATGGCTTCCCCGCATAAAAATGGCTTTGGATTTACAATTCTTCAACATTTCTCCTCTTATGAACCTCCCTAAGGCTACTAAGAACCTCTGGTTTATATAGGCTTGAATTTGGCAAAAAACTCTCAACTCTCCCCCAAGATTTGGCCTCAAAAAGGGCTCCAAATCCTCCAATAATGGCCAAAATCTCCCAAAACTGGCTGAAAAATCATTAAAAAACATATAATATTGTTAAAAAACCCACTTTTGGGCCAAAATAGGGCGCAACCCCCAAATTCCCAGGTTCTTGGTCATATGGGCGCCCTCCATGTGGCCTTGGGATGGTGCTGGCACACTGGCCCCTTCGGTTCTCAGTCCTGGTCACATGCACTTGGCCATATGGTCGTGCCCCCAAGCCCCACATGCCCCTATGCTAGTTTTGGCCCCTGGTGATAAGCCCCCTGATCACGCACCTTGGTCGGCGAGCTATCCTAACCAACCGGGCACTATCCCCACACATCCGCACCAACAGTTTAAAGGAGTAGGCTATGGGTCATATGCATAGAGGTCACATGGAATGTGAATGCGCCAGGGCTCACAACGGACCGCGCCCAAAAGGTATAGAAGGTGGTTTTATGGAACAATTGTATGGTGTGCGCGTTGGGGGCTAGGGCATAGCCCTGACCCTATTCTCCACCAAACTTACAACCATTCAAGATTAAATAAAACATTTGGACTATAGTTTACAAGCATCACCGTGGGCGGGCTGGTAGCCCGGCCCTTCCAAATCATTCCACCCGAACTGGATGTCACGGGTTTGAATCCCGTGGAGTCACATAAACTTTTTTCCATATGCCAACCAACCATTGAAGGGGTACCATGTGGAAACCCATGACTCGGCCACGTGGCACCATTACATTCGCCCACCAAGTGACACTTGTTGAGCAATGATTCAACCACCTGTCTGCCCAGTAAGCATGCCAATGTACCTGCAATGTCACTGTACGACTGTATAGACATTACGGTTAGCTGCTTCGTCGACACTGTATAGATTGTATGGGCTATACAGTCAACAATTTTTTTGCATGTTTGGCAAAACGAATGGAACACGATATATTTTGCATATGGTGTCTGTTTGAGCCCGTTCAAGTTGCATTGGGTTTGTAACGATGAGGCCTACACACACGTTTGTTTTGAGGCGATTCTGAGAAAGTTGATTTTTAGGCCTTCCTGGATCCATTTTGGTTCCTGGATCCATTTTGGATTAGGCCATGAATTGTGTATGTTGCAGTTTCTTTGACCTGCATATGAATTAGGAACATAATCAAGCTCCACAACTAACAACATTAACATTTTCCATATATTCATGTAGTTCAGGGGGGCTATTATTTTTAAGATGTCTATTTTTAGCAGTTGGAAGTGACATGGTAGTGACAAGGATTAAAGCACACTTCAACTTGAATATTCCTCCTTTCCAGGGAATATTCTCCTCCTAGACAAGTGTGCACTTCCACTAGAGTTTAGTTCAACATGCATGAGTTGCATGCATGACTCAATGACAATTCTATCTTTAGTCACTTCACTTATGGAGTTTAGTTAAACATGCATGAGTTTCATGCATGAAATACATGATTTGCATGCATGGGGTTTACTTATGCATGATTAACTCTATTATTATCTAGTTAACTCAACTTATTGCTAGTCTTATTTTTGGAAGTCATAATTCCAAAATAGTAAACTCTATTTATATTTAGCCAACTCCATTTTTGTCTAGTTAAATCCACTTACTCGTAGTTTAACTTATGTAAAAATTCTCACACAAGAAGCAAAGAAAAAACTAAATTAATGAGCCCAATAATCTAGTTGTTAAGAAGAAAGAACACTTACAAGCATGAGACCACAAAGAAAGAAGATATAATAAACTATTGAATTCATTAGAATTAATTGATTTACAATGAGAGAGTGATACATATATGTAGACAATAGAACTCTCCATGAGAGAGGAAGCGTGCACTACACTTAGGGCTTCCTTGTGCATGCATATGTGACTCCAAAGTTATACTAGTAGTGAGTGGAATTAACTAGTCAAAAATGGAGTTGGCTAGTTAAAAATGAAGTTGAGTTTTTGGAATTAGGACTTCAAAAAATAATACTAGTAGTAAGTGGAGTTAGTTGGGTGATAATATAGTTAATCATGCACAAGAAAAAACTCATGAAAAAACTCATGCATGTTATTCACACTAAGTCGTGCATGCAACTCATGCATGCTTTTCTAAAAGGAAAATATTCCCATGGAACGAGGAATATTCAAGGTGAAGAGTTGTTTGATCCTTATCACTACCATCTGCAAAAATAATAACTATTATAAATAGACATGTAATAAATAGTCATATTATAAATAGACATACTATAAGTAGAAATGCTAAAAATAACAATCCCCTCAACAACAAGAAAATATGGAAAACATACATGTAAAAGGAAGCCCTAACCTAGTGCACACTTCCTTTCTCACAAAGAGTTCTATTTATACTTATCGCTCTCTCATTGTAAATCAATTCATTCTAATGATTCAATATTTCACTCTCTCTTCTTTCTTTTTGGTCTCATGCTTGTAATTGTTCTTTCTTCTTAAAAACTAGATTATCGTTCTTAACAATTTATTTTCTCTTTGCAACTAGATTCTAGATTCTTTGTGAGAATTTTTATACATACCATGTAACTACAACACTCAAAGAGTAGAGTGAGACATAAATTTTGATAAATTTCCAACAATTTAATTTTCATGTTAAAGAATGAAAAACAACCAATGAATTAGGTGACCTATTGAAAAACAACCAATGAATTAGGTGACCTGTTGGCTTAGATGTTAAGCTAACTAATGATGATTGGGGCCTAACCATATTGACAATGATGATCCGTCTCCATATACAAGTGCAAGTGTTTTATAAGGATTATTTTTTATTTATTGTATGCTCAAGCTTAAATTTTAATAAGCATTGTTGTTAGGCAAGTGCAAGTGTTTTATAAGGATTATTTTTTATTTATTGTATGCTCAAGCTTAAATTTTAATAGGCATTGTTGTTAGGTAATTTTGATTCGTTAGTGGAGATTTAGTGTAATATTTTTTTAGCTTGTAGCGATAAAGGTAGTTTTTTTTATTAATAGGGATTCAACATAATATTTTTCTAGCTTATGATTGACATTTTATTTTATTTTTTTCTATAAACAATGACAATTATAAAGATTATTATTTATACTTATAGTTAACTATAAAAGATAGTTCTAATTTGTGGATAAAAATTATTATTTATACTTATAGTTAATTATAAAAGATAGTTTTAATTTGTAGTTATTATTATTATTTGAATACGGTTTTTAAGATTTTTATATAAAAATATGTCTTACATGATTGAGATATCAATTTTAAGATATTTTTAAACACTTGCAAATGAACTCAAGTACATTAAATAACTAACTTAATTGTACAAACACTCACGTATCAAGAAAATAGACACCTAACCAATGAGATGTCATCTTATGATATGAAACACTTATACTATTAATTTTGATTTAACAAAATAATTAAAATTTCATGCAAACTTAGGAACTGCTATGTAAACAATAACTATTTAATATAAATATGCCCATTATAATAGTGCATTATAAATATACAATATGCAAAGTATAGCTCTTTAAAATACGATCAAGACTATTATGATAATTTTTATGAGGGCATAGCATTTCGTATAAATAAAACTTGTATAAACACAAATGCTTTGGTCATAAGGAATGGCAATGGGGCTAGATGTGTTCCATCCTAGGTCCATGTGAGGACCATTAACGATGGTGGGTACCAAGCCAACGATGAGCATTTGATTTTTTTTTGTTAAAGATCCATGTTATGAGAAGTTGGATCACTCATGGTTTGAAGCCGCATCCTTCAGGCAGTGTCATCATTTCGGTATTGAAAATTGTTTGTAGTTAATGATTTTCTTTATTAGAGTAATGGAAGTTTTTTTGGCTTGGAATTAGGGTTTATTTTCAGTCTCTTTAAGAGACTTTTCAAAATTAGGTATTATTAATAGCTATGTTTAAGTATAACTGTTTAACTATTCTATGAAATGGTTTTAACTACAGAAAAAATCATTCAAATTTATAGATATAACAATTTTCTATTGGATTTTGAGTAAATATCTCCAGAAACGTTTAAAAACCTTCATTTAGTAGAAACGTTTAATATTATCAGGGAAATACACTTAAAACCCCGCTTCTGATCTTTTCGTTAAGGATCCACGGAGGGTTTGGAGTTTCGAGTTGATTGCGGGGCTCTCGTGATTTGAAGGCCACCATTTCCTTATAGAAAATTGTGTCGAAAGATTGCAAACTTCGAGCTGCTTTTGTACGGGGAATGGATTTTTTTTTCTTTGGAATTAGGGTTTATTCGTTTTTGAACTTTTTGTCTTTGTTGCTTTTTTGACCAGTCTTCCAGGCAAAACATTTATTGGAAATCGAGAGAAGCAAACTTTACAATATACGCAAGCAACAGTCGTATAAGAGCGAGCGTGAGAGACTGAGGATTTCTTTCCAGTTGTCATTGTAAACACAATCTCGGTGAAGGCATTGAAGCTTAAGAAGCTCTACTCCCCATAAAGAGAGCACAGGCCACCCATGCATGTGGGATAATTGAAGGAATAATAACTGTAAGGAAACTAGACTCCACCTCTGCCGGGCCGATCTGACTCAAAAGGCTGTGGAAAGCCACTTTAGAGAATAAATTGCCAACCAAATATTTTCAGCTTTCAAGGCGTTTAATCATCATGAATATTCTTCTCCGATGGCACTCTTTAATACTTTCTTTTCTGCATGCTATTCATCATTTTTCTTTTTTGGGTTTTGTGGACCGATTGTGCTCGTCAGTGGGTATCTATCTGACACTTTGTCCTTATGCGAACGTGTGTATATATGTCTTTAAAGCACTTGGACTGTGAAGTTTCATCTTTGAATCCAAGGAGTTAATTATACAACGTTTGTTTATATGTACTGTTTATAGTATATATAAAATGAAAGCAAGAAAATAATTTTAACTTTTACGAAGCTAACAATAGTTTATGTGACATTGATTTTTTCAGTTTTTTTCCTGTTTAAGTTGATGATGAGTTTTCTCAATTTCTCCATTGTCCTTTTTTGCTGAATAAGTTATTCCAGGAGCTAGCTGTCAAGATATTTATATTGTTGTTTCTGCTGTTTTCTAAAGCTTTACACTCTAAAATGAAATATTTTTCTGTTTCTACTTTTTTGGAGGTGCAAAACACATACATCTTTTTTTCCCAATCTTCTTTTATTTGGAAATAATGGAGAAAGCGCTAGGTTAGAAGAGATTATTTTCCTATATAAACATGTAATCCATCTTCATTGAATAATAAGAAATGAACATAGCCTCACAGTGTTTGTTTGCGTGGTATATTTTATGTCTTTTGATCTTTTCCAACAAAGTTGATGAAAATTGGTTCTTATTTTGAACAATAAACATCTTGACTCTCCAAAATATATTTTACACTATGTTACATCGTAAATACTATGTTACATCGTAAATCCTATGTGTTTCATAAACGTACCAAGGTTTTCGTTTTTTTGTTCATTGTAATTCTTCGAGAATGGAGGACACGCTTTCTTGATTGTTTGGGTTTGTGCAGGACAGATCCCTATCATGGCTCTCTGATCGATGGGATACCTTAACGAGCTGTCCAATTATGCCGGTTGTGCGCTTTGAACCGGTGGAGGATACCTAAAAAGTATGTTTAATATATGTGTATATAGAATAATCAAAGGGTGCGCGTGAGACTGATTAGATTCGTCTGGCGTGCTCTCAGCTTAACAGTTCCCGCACTTTAATCTCCTTTCTGCTGTTAGGGCACTGCTTTTAAATAGCCAAAAGACAATGTTCCTATCAGTACAGAACCATTAGAGAAGTTTTTTTCTTCTAGGTACATACATGTATAAATATACCCTAATATGCATGACGAATATAATCATTTTGCATGGGAAGAATCACGTCCGTCTGCAAAATGCAGAGATCTAAGCAGGGTGCCATCAGATGTTCTTTGTTCTTGGCAGCAATCAATACTCAAGAGCTTATGATGAAAGCAGATTTACTTCACCTCTGTCTCCATTCATTCCTCAATCAAATTATTTGTACGAGCGTGGGTTCTCATATGCAGGAATATAACAGTCTTATCAAAACGATCATGAATTTATCATCATTCAAACAAGAAGTACCCAATCTTTCTTATCGCCTGGCCCGGCTCAATAATTTCTTCTATGATAACATTATCATTGGTTTATTGTGGCACTGTGGCCCCAATATGTTTACCATTACAGTTCTTTTCGACTCTGGATCTTGGATCTGGTCTTATCAATTATGAGACGGAACTGGATACTCAATCCTATAAAGTATTTCTCATGCAACTTTATGAACAAATGCAATAATGAATTTATGCTGCTTCTGCTTCAATTATATGTGTCATGATTGGG
>ML834993.1:0-28096 GCA_009831015.1 Picea engelmannii
GCAGCATAACAGTATGAAGAATTCCTTGAGAAAATGGTGGTCATTCATGGCTTTTTATAGCTAAGCATTGGGCTATTATGCAACCTCTTTTGAATGTGAAAAGAGGCTCTTTAGGGCACAATTAGGTCTTTGACCAGCCTCCCGACGCAGATTGAGCTCGGATTTGATGTCAAATCGACTTGGGAGCTGATCCATTAGTGGTTGGGAGGCCGACCAGCTTCATAAATGCGCCGTTTGGCAGGCGCGCGGGTTTTTCACCCCACAGCCGTGCATATGCGCCCAATATACGAAGATGTTGCGCGCGCACGCTCATTTTTAGTGGGTATGCTGCGCTTTTTAATTTTTTAGCCATTTTTGTATAGTTTTTGGCCCTTTTGCTGTGCTATGGATTTAATCCTTGTGCCATGAATGCCTGTTTTTCTGTGCTGATGATGCAGAGTTCTTGTCGTCCTGTGCGGACGAAATTTCAGTGATAACAATATGAAAGAGGCAGATATTCCCAAGACTGCCTTTAGAACTCATGACGACCACTATGAGTTTTTGGTCATGCCCTTTGGCTTGTGTGATGCCCACTCCACCTTCCAAAGCCTCATGAATCATGTCTTCCATCCTTTTCTTCGCCATTTTGTCTTAGTTTTCTTTGATGATATCCTCATCTATAGAAAAACCTGGACAGACCATCTTGCTCATGTGGATCGAGTTCTCCATCTACTCTCGCAGCAACAACTTTTCCTAAAACGGTCTAAATGTTATTTTGGCGTCTCAGAAGTAGAATACTTGGGTCATCTGGTTGGCAAAGATGGCGTTAGGGTGGATCCTAAAAAGATTGAATCTATGCAAGACTGGGCTCACTAAAAGACTCTTAAGATCTTGCGTGGATTTCTAGGCTTAACAGGGTATTATCGCAAGTTTGTTAAGAATTATGGGAATATTGCAGCACCTCTCACTGCTCTCCTAAAAAAGAACTATTTCACTTGGACTCCAGCCGTTTCTCAAGGTTTTCAAACCTTGAATATGGCCATTTACACCACTCCATTCCTCTCCCTTCCTGATTTCACAAAGACCTTTGTGTTGGAATGTGATGCCTCAATGAAAGGAATTGGTGTTGTCCTTATGCAAGAGGGTCGACCTTTGGCCTTTACCAACATGTAACTATTTGAAAGAAATCTGAGAAAATCCATCTATGAAAAGGAAATGTTTTCTATTCTGCATGTCATTGATCTATGACATCCTTATCTATTGGGGCAATGGTTCCAAATTAAGACAGATAATCAAAGCCTCAAGTATTTTCTGGAACAACACATTTCCTCCCCAGAACAACAAAAATGGCTGACTAAAATCTTTGGATATGATTATGAGATCATTTATAATAAAGAAAAAGACAATGTGGTTGCGGATGCCCTTTCCTGAAAATATGAATATGAAGGATCCCTTTTTTCTCTTTCATTCATTGTACCAGATTGTCTCCAAGCCATTCGCCAGGAATGGCTACAAGACCCCAAAAGTTCATAGTTGATCCAGCAATTACAGTCCAATGCTCCAGCTTCCCCAGGGTACTCTTGGCTCCATGAGGAACTTTGATACAAAGGCTGTTTGTATTTAAGTAAACAATCAAATCTTAAATTCACGGTACTTTCTGAGCTTCATGCTGCACCCACAACAGGGCACTCCAGTTTCACCAAAACCTATGACAGGGTCAAACGTTCCTTTTTCTGGGATGGCATGAAACAAGACATTCGTAATTTTGTAGTTGAATGTGACATGTGTCAATGCAACAAGGGAGAAACATTCAAATTGTCGGGCACACTACAACCGTTGCTGATTCCACCTACTATTTGGAAGGATATCTCTATGGATTTTATTATCAGCTTACCCAAATTGGGAAATAAATCCTTCATCGTGGTGATTTTTATCTCCTTTCCAAGTACGCTCATTTGTGCACCCTTCAACACCCATTTACAACATCCATGGTGGCTCAAATATTCATGGATCAGGGCTTCAAGCTTCACGACATGCCGCACTCTATTGTTTTTTATCGCGACCCAAACTTCACAAGCAATTTTTGGTAAGAACTGTTCAAGATACAAGGCACAGAATTGCATCTCAGCACAACTTATCATCCCCAGACTGATGGCCAAACAGAATTTGTCAACAAGTGTTTGGAGACATATTTGAGGTGTTTTGCCTCGGAAAAGAAAAAACAGTGGGCTCAATGGTTACCCCTAGTTGAATGGTGGTACAACACTTCATACCATACAGCTACACGCATGACTCCTTTTGAAGAAGTATATGGACAGAAGCCACCTTCAGTTCTCTCATACTTACCAGGTGCCTCGAAGGTCCAGGTGGTTGACCTAACACTTATAGCTTGAGATGCCATTCTCTATACCCTCAAAGATAATTTGTTCATGGCACAGAATTGCATGAAGCAACAATCAGATCAAGGTCGCTCTGAACGTCAATTTGCAAAAGGGGATCAGGTGTTTCTTTGACTGCAACCTTACAAGAAAACTTCCCTCAAGGCCGAGCATTGTCAGAAGCTAGCACCCAAATTTTATGGTCCTTATACCATGCTCAAGCATGTGGGACAAGTTGCCTATCAGTTATCTTTTCCCAGCCATTCGAAGCCGCATCCTGTTTTTCATGTTTCATGCTTAAAGAAGGTGATTGGAGCTAAGTGTCAAATTCAAGCCAACCTTCCAAAGTTAGCTGAAGAAGGATCCATTTGGCTACAACCAAAAGCAGTTTTGGACTAGTGTGAGTGTCGCCTACATCAGAGAACCATCAAGTAAGTTCTAGTCTAGTGGAAAGATACAACTCCAATAGACGCCATTTGGGAACCAACTACCATTCTGCAGAAATTTCCTCATCTCAAGCCTTGAGGACAAGGTTGTTTTTAAGGGGGCGAACATGTTAGGGTCCTAACCCGCACATAGGTAGAACAATATATTTAGATGTAATAAAGGTCAATATTAATAAGGCCTTTCAATAAAATAGAATAAAGCGGATGTAAGAAGACCTAATAGAATCTTCTGCTTCTAGAAGGATCTTCCTCTAGATGCTTCTTTTTAGTATAAATAGGAGTTGAGGGTATGAGAGCCCTATCTTGGAATATTATTGTAATAGATATCTACTCAACTAGAGTTTTCCCCCTTGAAGAGGCCCATGAATGTTGCTTTCAGATTCAAAGTGTTATTTATGTTGTTATTCTTGTATCATTTCATTGTTATTGTGGTGAATGTTCTGGTTATATTGTTGTTATTCTGCCATTACTAGCATTTTATTTCTGTTATGCATACATTTTATATCTGGTATATTACAGGCTTCTTCAGGGATTTCAAAGCACGAAGTATTTCCTGTATCCTGGGTTTGTTGGATCTATCCTACTTCCATCATATCAATATCCATTCCCACTGGTGTTGTCTATTGGGTTTCCTCCACCATTGGTGTGGGGCTTCCTGGTGCCATATCGGGCAACGGGATTTCGTCCAAGTTGATGAATTCTGGAGGTTGTGGTGGTGGTTGTTCACTTTCCTGTGGTTGCTGAGGTGCTCTGAGGTTTCTTCAAGGTTGTCTGCAAGAATGGATCAATGCTCCTAGCTTGGGTGGTGCCATGGTGGTAAGGGTATTCTCCGTGAAGATTAGTTGGCTCTGTAACTTCTTCAAACTCACTCTCTTCTCTATATACTCTGTCTCTCTATGATTTTCCCAATTTCATAATAACCCTTCCGATCCTCATGTGCTTACCTTATATAGGAATCCTATGAAACTTTTCAGAGATGTTACCCAACTTGTTTTTTGAATGAACTAGCGCTTCCCGTGTACTTTCCATTGAATTCCCTTGACGTTGCCAGTTGGCGCGATTAATGTGACATCCTGTCAATCGTTCTTTTCATTCAATTTTGATCGTCATCGTCCATTGGTGCTTATTTTCCATACATGTCCTTTCCACCATTTCCACCTTTTAGTGACCATTGGTCCTTTCTTCATCGCACTAGAGTTTCCGAGTGTGCATGCCCATTCTCTTTTCGGCACGCTACACTTTTGTTGCTATCTTTTGATGTATGACGCGGTAACCCCTCTGTTATTTTTTTTTAAGTGTTAGGAGGTTGAATATCCCTATATAGCTTCATTTGACTCCCACTGATAATCCCTCTAAGTTTTGTTCTTCCTAAATCCTCCAACTGTACATATCCCCCATCTGTGACATTCTATACTTCGTATGGTCCTAACCAATGCATTCTGAGTTTTCCTGGGTGCTGAAGAGAATTACTATCGTACACCAAGACTAATTCTCCCTCCTTGAAATTTTTCCTCTTGATATGTCTGTCATGCCAAGATTTGTCCCTTTCTTTCTGTACTTCTTGGTGAAACCCTTCCAGAATCATATCTTCCTCCATGATCATCAATTGACTTAGCCTTTATTGTACTGCACCTCGCATTGTCATGTTGGTAATTGTTGCTACACGTAGACTAGGTACTAAAAACTCTAATGGCACCATTGCTTCTTGTCCATACACCAATTTGAATGGTGCATGTACTGTCAATTTTTTGTATGTGGTCTTGTATTCCCATAGTACTACTAGTATCTTCAAGTCCCAATCATCCCTATTAACATTGCAGATATTTGTCAGTGCATGCTCAAGGATCTTGTTAAAGGATTCCACTGTTCCATTTGCTTGAGGATGATATGATGTACTCTTTTGATGATAAACTTCAAACTCCTCAGTCATAGCCCTAATAGTAATGTTAATGAAGTGAGTGCCCTGGTCACTCATCAAAATCATTAGGCATCCAAATCTAGTGATCACTTGCTCAAAAAAGAAGTGTGGTGTTGTCTCTGCACTGTAATCTTTTACCGATGTTGCTTCTTCCCATCTTGTTAAGTATTGTGTCACAGTAATGATGTACCTCGCTCTTGACCTTGATGTATGTGAAGTATTCATCGGATATTTGGACTGGAAATAGTTGCGCATCCGAAAATTTGTCCTCTAGATTAGTAGGTTCCGCCCTATTAGTGATCCTTTATAGGTGATCAGGTCCTGCGTTCAACTTCTTTGGTTTGACTATCACTTCAAAGTAAAATTCCTAGAACAATAATAACCATATAAAAATTCTCCCCTCCTCCCCAACATTATCTTGTTGATGAGGTGTTTGAGATTTGAATGGCCTGTGAACATATTGAAATGTTTTCCCAATAAATAATGCCTGAATTTATGATGCACATAGACCATAGCTAATCCTTCTCTTTCTATGGTATTGTAATTTTTCTCCAATTCTAACTTTTTTCTACTGGCGAATGCTATAGGATGGTCCAATTCTCCTAATACTAGTTGTTGTGCCTCTTTCGTCACCTTAGTGAGCAAAATAGAGGTGATTGCAAGCTTAGTTGGGCTTGCTAAGCAGGACAGCTGTAAGGAAAAGGGTTAGAGAAAGAAATATAAAAGAACAACTAAGAATTAAACTAAGAAATAAAATAACAACTAACCTAATGAACATAGGGACATAAGGACAAAAGAAACAATAAGACCCATGTCACCAATGGTAAGGTTGATTTTAGTGAAAGAAAACACTAAGAAGAAAGAGTACTATGAGTCCCTTCTTCCTCCAAGGGAGGGCCCTTGGACCCCCACAAATAAGCTCTTCTTACAACTTTGAAATGAAAATGGTGAAAGAATTCTTTGCTAATCCACTCAAGGGGTGAGATGGATTGCCCAATGAAACGATGCTATATAATCTTGATGAGAATAGAGGATTCCTCAAGAGAATAGTGGTAGCATAAATTTTCTATTGAATTCCTTGAAAAATGAAGTGCACCCATGGCCTTTTTATAGCACCTCTTTGAGGTATTGTGCAACCAACTTGTAGTGTGTAAAGAGGCTAATTAGGGCATTTTTAGGTCTTTGACCAGCCACCCAGTTGAATATAGTCCATATTTGAGTGTCAAATCAACTTGGAAGTTGAACCAGAAGTGGGTGGGAGGCTGACCACTCTCATAAATGTGTTGTTCTCACATGTGCACGGATTTTTGCGACCACAGTCGCGCATCGGGCGCATGTGTGTTTTTCCTGCATTTATGTTTCGTGCATGTGAGCGTGCGCCCTGTGTATTCATAGCGCACTTAAATTTTGTCAATGGTTGTATAGTTTTTGACCCTTTGAAAATGCTTTTGTGGTAATTTTGGTCCATGGGTGACCTCATAACTGTTTGGTGATGATGAATTCTTGTAACCATTTGCGGATGAAATTTCAGTGATAATAGATTCCCCCCGATGGATGAGGTTAGGAGCATACATATAGTCAAAATCCATCAATGTTTATTCTACTAAGAGTGTCTTTGTAAGAGAGAGTGATAGTGGGATTGTCAAGAGTTACCCGTTGGAGGGAGAAAGGAACCTATAGAACCCAACCTTCCATAAGGTGTGTAAAAATAAATTGTGTACAAATGAGGCGAGCATGCCCCATGCTCATGTCATGTAACTCAAAAAAGGAATGATGTGTTGATGTAGACAAATGCAGCGCCCTCAGGGGAAATCATGATAAAGGCAGAAGAAAATTTTGGGAAGGAACATACTCTGAACAGTAGGCAATGACATTTGTAAGAAATATCACGGATTCTGTAGGCATTGATAGCCCAGCCAAATTCAGAGGTCTTCAACAAATATATAAGAAATAACTACAATAGTCGCAAAGTAAGACCCACCATAACATGAGAAAGTGTTGAAGTCAAATGTTACGAGGGTCAACGATAGCAAGGAGAAATTGTGGTTCTCCCTGTGTCATCTGAGATCTCTCATTGGAAAGGTAATGAGAGTTAAGATACTGTCGCCCTTCTGGAAAACTATGTTGATATCGACAAAAAAGGGGGACGTGAATCCTAGAAGAAAAGAGCTTCGTGAAATATACTAAGTGAGGTTAGGAACTGGAGGAGGTACATGGCCAAATTCAAGACGTATGAAGACTCAAGACTTCCCTTGATTGGGGGTATATGCGAAGGATAAGTGGTCGCAACCGTGCAACTAAGTCGAGTGTCAGAGGGATAACAAGACATGGGATAAGTTGTGCCAGAGGTGGGACAAAGTGAACAAACTCAGAGGGAAGAGGTAAGTGGCCTATGGGATACTCGGATTATATGGATGATGTTAACAAGGGTAGATGATAAGGGGTTTCCCAACCAAGGGAGACATGGGTTGTGTTTTCCAAAAAAGGGAAGAAGGTCGCCAAAGGTGACGACAAAAAGGTAATGTAAATGCTGAAAACAAAGGATTTTTATAATGTACCAAATAAATAAAGAATAATTTGGGATGATTGTACAAATACATAAACGAGTTCCCCAATGTAATATGGTTGGCCCGGATAGGGCACAATTTTCTTGGAGAACTAGTGGAGGGTGGGGGGCCCATGGGTGGGTTTCTGTATGAGGTAGGTGAAATGAAGGGAAATTTGCAGAGGGGCATATTGACTGTGGATGAAATGGAAGGTTCATGATACTGCTGAGGTGTAGTCAAAATAGAACCTTGAAGAGATAATCTGGGAGTCCAGTGGGAAAGCTAGCAAAATGAGGAGAAGGAGTACATGGCTGATTCGCAACATGATGTAAGACTATCGGGACTCCCATCCCTAAAGGGTTGAAAAATAGCATGAGTGTCAAAGTGAAAAAGGGTGCTATGAATGAGACAACTCGTGTGGGGGAGAGTGCTACCAGGTGATAGTACCTAAGATGAAAATGGAGGTGTTGGTACTGCAGAGTCGGAGATGGAGATCCTAGAGACAAATGTCAGAGGGTGTGACTGGAGATGCAATTGAGATTCAAAGGGAATGATTACATGTTAGTGTTGATGATATACCTGAAGGGGTTGCGGTGATGTATGTCGACCAAGTACCTACACACATGAAAACCAAATACCCGACATGAACAATATCTGAAGAGAATCGAACATAAGAGCATTTATTTGATAATTTTTAATATGAGCATGCGTACCTAGATCGGGTATGAAAAAATGGTGCCTCAGGGGCTAAGGATAAAAAGTGGCTTGGGAACTGTCTTGATGTAGATGACGAGATGTTGATCCTGTGGCTGAAGACGGATCGAAGAACGGACACCTGGAACTCTCAAAATGGTGATTGGAAGTTTGGTGGAAAGGCCTATATATAGTTGTAGGGCCCACATTGCCACCTCATTTGTACTTGATGCTAGAGAAACTGGACGAGAGGTATTCAAAGGATATTTGGAGATTCTGGGAGAGTGAGGCAGCTGATTCAAGATTTAGCGAGCTTCAGGTTAGTAGTCTGATCATCCTGCATAGAATTAGGTTTTCCATTTCTGGGTAGGGGCTGTATGGAGGGTCGTACAGGGGGTTTTTTGGGGTGTGAGCCCCCAAGTGCTTGGGAAATCCAAAAATATGTGCACATGAGTGCGCACCTATTATCCCAATGGTCGTGCATGGGGGTTCCCGTAGGGGGGACAAAGGTGCGCATGATGTGTCCACATGTTTGCTACACAATCGCGCATGCATGCGCGACTGTGTATGGACAGGCACGCTTTGATGCGCACCTATGTTCGTGACAGGGGCACATGGAGGTGCCCTTGTAGGGTGAGCAGGCATTCATGTATGCACGCCTGTGGGATGGATAGGCATGCATGAGTGCATGCTTGTGGGGTGAACATGCACGCATATGTGCGTGCATGTGGGTTAAATAGTCGTGCCTTCGGGGCAAGGTTGACAGGTGTAAAACTTATCTTCTTTATTGTTTTTTGATGGTTAATATGGCTGACCTAGGACTGTTTTATGTGGCTGCAGGTGAGCATTTTGCAGGATGTCGATCGGTTGGAGAGAGCAGGATTGATCCCAGCTGAGGGATGTTATGGTGATTGAGGAGCCGAGGGTTCGTGCTACTTTGGCAGCCTGTGGGCTACTGAAGTTCTTTGAGTGCCCGTTGATACAGTCATAGGAGTATCTCCTACAATTTCTTATCCATATGTGGAGTCCAGACCTGCATTGTTTTATGGTGTGGGTAGAGCAGCTTACCTTCACTACGATGGAGGATGTATATTTTTTGACTGGGCTCCCGTTTCAGGGAACACCCCTATCGACAAAGCTGGTGTTACCTGCAAACGTGGCGTTAGTGACAGTGGGTTGGAGGTACTTTTCCAAGGTGAACTTTATGTCGAGCTCCTTCATGAGCATCAGGGTGATGGATGTTCTAATGCATCACTGTATAGCAACGATGATTGTGAGGGTGTATGGGTCCCTCATGACTCAGTGGATCAGTGGTGGTCAGTTGAGTATTATGGAGAGGGTACTGGCTGGTGAGCACTTTGCCTGGGGGCTTACGCTGCATACCAGGATGGTAGGGCAACTAGACCATTGTCGATCCACTGATACAGGGGACTTTGCCTTTGGGTCCATCCTAGTGGCTTGGTTTTTGGAGAGGGTGCCTATGTTGCGCCCTAGGATTTTATTGGGCACTCCTGGGGCGAGAGAGCCACGACTGAGGTAGTGGTCGAATATTTTGGTTTTCCACGGTGGTGGTGAGGGCGGAAACTTCTTCATGCCCGAGGCAGGACAAGTGTGGCGGTAGATGCCGCAGGTGATTTTGCAGTATCCATATGTTGGTGTTGACTTCCAGGGTGATCCAGATATGGTGTTGCCTCCAGGGGAGGTGTTTGATCACCAAGGTATGTTTATGAGTTTTATATGTATTTATTTTTTGAGATAGCATGACATGTGTATTTGGTATGGATGTTGATACTATCTTTTGTTTGTTTGTATGTGCATATGTGGGACCTCATGGGCATGAGGTTGAGATGGTGAGAGCGTCAACTCACCAGGAGCCGAGGAGACTGTCGTGGGGAGGACCGCAGGTAGGAGAAAGAAATCAACGTGAGGATGTCGAGATGAGACCTTCTAAGGTAGAGAGAGCAGTGAGGAGACATCGGTTTGATGACCCAGGTGTCGAGCCATCGCATTCTCCTCCAGCGGACGCTAGAGCAGATTTTGAGGATATTCGTCACCGCCTGGAGGTGGTGCTCCAAGGCGTGCCTGAGGGCATGTGGTTGCATATCCAAGATGAGGGAATCCTGGAGTAGTGTGTGGGGGTTCCACCGCTGTGGCGAGCTGTGGTACGATGAGCAACAGTAGAAGGTGCTACTATGACCGGACGATTACCTCCTAGTTCGAAGGGACCAATAGTGGGTGGGGGACCACCGCCTAAGGGAGGGGCAGGAGGTGGTGCTCTAGAGGCACCTTGAGTGGTGCTCTATGTATTTTTGTATTTTGGTATATAGGTTGGTGAGACCATTTTGTTTTCATGGCACTAGTTTTGTACCGAGGTGTTTCACTGGTCTGCGGACGTTTGTATATTTGTATGTAAACATTTTGATGGTACTGTAGATCGATTTATATATACATGAGTATACATTTTTTGGGATCTATGTGATGTTGACATGTTCTTTTTTTAATTTGTTTTGATGATGTCTAGTTTATATATGATGTGATAAGTTTTTTTTGATATGTTTATGTATGTGTAGAGGTAGCTTGATGTGATATATGCCAATCTAACACCATGTTAGCTAAGTTATATGTAATTTGATTCAATTGTCTTGGAATATGTGTAAATGTAATGAAATCAAAATGTCGAGATAAAAGTCTAACCTGTAGGTATTTGCAAAAGAGGCAAGGATCATGGACACGGTACACATTGTTGAGTTGGAGAATGACTAGTTGGGAGTCGAGAAAGACGCTAAGGTGACGAATACGATGATGGTGGGAATCAACGAGGAGGCCAATAACAATGGTGTATTCAGCTTGGTTGTTGGTGGTTGAACCCAAACATATGCCACTCGAATGGAGCATTTCATGTGAGGGGGTATAGAGGGCCCAAGATGCCGAAGCGAGATTTTGTGTCCAGTGGCTGGCGCCGTTGGCGTAACCGATGTGGTAGGCCGGTGGAGTAAGCATCTGTCAATAGCACAAATGATAGTTTATATGTGAGGGATGGAAAAAATATTAAAAACACTATAAAAGAAATAACCTAAAGTAGAATTTCTATGCTTAGACATAAAATTTCTTTAAGTATAACCCGTTGAAGGGTTCTTTGAGAGCAAGGCCTTCGGGAGAGGCCGGGATGTAGGTGCCTTTGGTGAGGCAATGTTGGATAATGTAGGGGCCATGCCATAGTGACTTGAATTTTCCATGACCAAGGGTATCATGAGCAATATTGTAAGCAAGGACGAGGTCACCTTCATGAAATGAGCGAAGGTTGACATGGTGATCAAAGGTGGCCTTTGACCATTTTTTAGATGCCTCATTGTTCTGTAATGAAGATAAACGATCTTCATCCAGGGACTCTAAGTTCAGCAAGAACTGCTCCATTGGAGCAATGTCGAGTAATAGCTCAATTGCGGTGCGTAAGGTGGGGATTTCACACTCGATGAGAAGAGTGGCCTCAACCCCATCGACTAGAGGAAATGGTGTGAAACTAGTGGCTGTTTTCATGGCTATTCGGTAAGCCCATAATGTGGAAAATAACATATGATGCCAATTGGTCTTATGTTTATTAACCGTGCACTGTAACATGGTCTTGAGGACCTTGTTAACTGCTTTGACTTGTCTGTTAGACTGAGGATAATATGGTGAGGCAAACTCATAGGAGAATCCTAACTAAGATGAGAGTTCGACGAAAATCTCATTCTCGAAATGTTTCCCGTGATTGGAAACTAGTTGGAGTGGTACTCCAAAGTGGGATATGATGTGGTTAAAGAAAAAACGTGTTGCGGTGTCAGCGGTATTGTTGAAGGTGGGCATAGCTTCTGCCCATTTTGTGAAGTAATCGGCTGCAATAACAATGTATTTGTGGCCATTGCTGGAGGGGGGATTACAAGTCATGAAGTCAATGCCCCATTTACAAAAGGGACCTGTAGTAATAACTGGGTGAAGAAGAGCAGGTGGTGCTCATGCTTTGTTGGCATAAAGCTGACATTTCTCGCATCGCTTCACGGCATGAATGTAATAGTGAAACAATGTAGGACAAAAATAACCTGCTCGGATGATTTTTTGAGTAGTGGACATTCCCGAAAGATGGTCCCCACATGCCTCGTTGTGGCAGTCGTTTAAGACTCTATCGACCTCGTCAATAGTCAAGCATCGACGAAGTATGGTGTCGACCCCTTGCCGATATAAGATATCTCCGATGAGGAGATAGCGAGGGTCTTGGTGGCGAATACGACGACGATCATCTTGTGAAAGGTGGTTACCGAACTTTTGAGTTTGGAGGTAGACAAGGAGGTCATCATACCAAGGATCATCCGAAGTGATGTAAAAGAGATGTTCGTTAGGGAAGTCGGTATTGATGGGGGCACTGGTAGTGTCAGAGGGGAAAGTCGTGACAAGTTCGGCGAGGATGAGAGATTTCTTTCTCTTCGAGGTTGAGAAATCAAGATCATACTCCTGAAGGATAACGATCCATCAGACAAATTTTGCCATTAATTTTCCGACGGCTGAGAAAGTATTGCATAGGGTTGGAATCTGCTACGACCTTAGTCGTGCGAAGAAAAATGTAATGACGTAGTTTCTAGACTATGAGGATGACTGCAAGGGCTAGTTTCTCTTCATGTTTATACTTCAAGGCTGGCCCTGAGAGGTTTTTACTAACGTAGTAAATGACATGCTCATGATCGTCATCACCGATTTGAACGAGAAATCCTGCTACTGAGATAGTTGATGCTGATATGTAGAGGATATAGTCGTGATTATAGTTGGGTGAACTAATTAAAGGGGCGTTAGATAGCGTCATTTCAAGATCGTCAAATTCTTTTTGGGCATGTTCATCCCAGTGAAATGGGATGTCATGGTGTAGTAAGCGAAGGAAACCGTGTGCACGAGTGGCGTAGTCTCGGACAAATCGCCGTAGGAAGTTAGCTTTTTCTTGTAAGCTCTAGAGTTGACATAAATTCCAGGGAGGTGGAATTTCTGTGATGGCTTGGACTTTGAGGGGGTCCATGGTAATACCACTTTGGGAAACGATGAATCTGAGGAGGTGCCCCGCAATGACACAGAACACGCACTTGAGGGGGTTCAAGTAGATGTTGTACTGACGACACTGTTGGAAGATGATCTGTAAATCATCAAGATGTTGGGTGCATTTATTGGATCGAGTTGTTAGGTCATCCAAGTATGTGAGGATAATATGAGCTAGATCATGAAAAATGTATGTCATAGCCCATTGGAAAGTTGCACCAACATTCTTTAAGCCAAAAGGCATGACACGATATGCAAAAGTACCCCAAGGGGTAGTGAATGCGGTTTTGTACTGATCGGCTGGGTGAATTTGGATTTGATTATAACTAGAGAAACTGTCCATGAAGGATAGAGCCTCATGGCCTGTGCATTCATCGATAATTTGATCGATGAAAGGTGTTGGAAATTTGTCTTTGGGACATGCATGATTGAGATCGAGAAAGTCCGTGCAGATGCGGATAGTGCCCTATTTTTTGTTAATAGGTACAGGGTTGGAAACCCATGAGGTATAGGCGATGGGGTAGAAACCCTGCCGCATGTAATTTGTCAATATCGGCTTTGATGGCCACTACTTTGGATGGGTGTAGCAGTCACTGTTTTTGATGGACTAGTGTAATGTCAGGCCAGGTGTCGATGTGATGTTCGACGATAGATGGATCAAGGCTAGGCATTTATGTGTATGACCAGGAAAAAATATCCCGATATTCTTGGAAGAGGGCTTTATAGGTAGTGATTTCTTGAGGAGTGCAAGAGGTGCCAATGGTGATTTCCTCGATGACTCTATTTTTTATGGAAATGTCGATTTTGATGGTCAGGGAAATGTTGGCCATGTTGCCTTCTTCAAAAGCATCAGGGGCATGAATAGGGTTGTTGAACCAGTCAATATGCCTTGATGGGATAAAATCCTTGGTTTCGACTGCGTATATGGGGTGTTGGTTAGGAGGTGTGGAGGATTCCTATGGGAGGAAGAGCACTCGGTGGTGTAGCACATCCCATTGGTAGTCGGGGGTGTTTAATTATTCAAGTATGTCCTCTTCATAGTGGAATTGATGAGAATACAAGGGGTTGTAAGGAGTGATATCGGTGACTGTCGATGTGTGGTTGTCTCCTGGTGATGAAGAAGCAGGGGGAACGACGCAATGAGGTTGCGATGGTTCGCTCAACATAAACCAAATATCGAAGTATTGAGGAGTACTCGTGGTAGTGGGATGTAAAAGTTTTGTAGAGAAATGAATGGGAGAATTGGGGGGATTTGGGGGTGAATCCTTGGATAAGTCATCCAAGAACCATGGAGGTGTTGGGAGGGCTTCGGGTTCGGGAGAAATGATATGTAGACTCTCTAGTGATGAGGTAAGGTCAACCATCGATTCTGTAGGGGTTTGAATCAGGGTCAATTGGCGTTACCTGTATTCAATGATCATAGGACATTGGTATGTAAAATGATCTAAGGATTCACATAGAGAGTAAGGGCATCTCATACGTTCATTGACTGAAGTTGTGACAAAATGAATGTTAGTTATTTTTGGTATGGATGATGTAGCTGGATTAGATTCGCTCTGGAAGTTGTGGCGTACTGCGACTAATGTTTGCCAAAAGCATGGAAGTGCTGGGCAATGGTGAGTATAATGGCCATATTCTGAACATATAGCGCAAGAAAATTTGGTTCCCAGCCCTTTACTACTTGAGTGAGGGGCAGTGGTGGAAGTACTTGTTGTGGTGGCGAGCATTGATGGTGTTTGACTAAGCAGAATCGGGTTTCGTAACTCGGGTAGAGATGGGTAGTTGTTGGTTTGGTGTCCATATTTCTCACATAGTGCAGAAGGGGGTTGGATGCATGGGGGAAGTGGAGCTATGGGCTCCTTCTTCTTTCACCTATCCCCAACTGTGGCAGGGTGGTTATTGAGTGGGGGTGTAGAGGGTATGGTGGGGGTGAGTATGAGAATTGTCATTGGGATTCGTTCCATTTGGGGGGGAAGGGATGGTCGAGGGACCATCTCTAGTGGATGTAAATACCAAACTGGGATTGCTAACACCATATTAGGGAGGGTAAGCATTGTGGCTACTTGGAAAGCTTGTATGCCAGGTGGAGGATAGTATGATCTACGGGATTGTTTGGGTTGAGATACTGTCCTAACTGAGGTGGGGTAGGTTGTGTGTCCTATTAGGTGTTTATCACACCTTGGTGTGGAATAGGATTATGTAGTACAGCTGGGGGGGGGTTGTTGCACGTATTATTATGGGGCCTGCTAAGGGGCAGGCAATGCTGGAGGATGTGGTAGACTGCCTGAGTCTTTCAGTCATTTAAAATCAATGATTTGGGGGAAATGATGAGTATAATGACCAAACTCACTGCAAAGGGCACAAGGGAAAGAGGTTTTGATAGTATTGTTATTTCTCCCTTGATGCCTGTTGTTATTGTCCCCCTGGGGGTTCTGATTCCCTTGGTTCTGGTTGCCCCCAATAGGTTGATTTTGTTGGGGTTGATTCCCACCTTGGCCTGGGTTGTTATTGTTCCTGTTTCTTCCTTTCTTTTTGGCATTATTCGACAAATGGGTCGGATTTTCCATATTTAGCTGTTCGAAATTTTGATATTGTTGAATGGGAGAGGGTTGAACAAAATTCACCCCGGCGTGAGGATGTGGGGGTGCCATGGGTTATGGAGGCCCAGGAAATGCAAAGTATAGATTATGTGGGATTTGTGATCCGTAAGGTACATAGGAAGGCGTGGCACTTTCGCTAGTACTCAAAGTATAAGCTGAGGTAGAGGGGGTACCAGAACTTGTCTAGATAGGTGGATGTATTGGGGGTGTTGGCGGTGGCCCATTGCTGGGAGGAGGAATAGAAATAGGGTATGGTTGTTGATAAGGGGGTGGGGGGTAATAATAGGTTCCCCCATACGCTAATGGATATTGAGGTGTCCCATACATTGGGGGTGGTTGGGGTTGAGGACTGTGGTGTGTGGTATTACCAATCAATCTGTCTGTTGAGTGAGACATCCCGAGTTTGTCTTGACCGAATGGCATGGGTTTGGGGAGATCAGGAAGTACCTTGTATAAGTACCCTGATTTTGAATAGATGAGGTCATATTGTTGAGCCTTACTGATGGCTTATTCTTCAGATTGAGGGAAGGTGGAAGTTACATCTTTACCGAGGAGAGAGACAAGTGATATGAGAAACTAGTCAAGACATTGTTGTTTGGTGGTTTCGGCTTTGAAAAACTACGTCATCTATGCCACTCGTGAATGTGATCAACGATATGTGTGGCTGAGGTTTGTTTGAAATTAGAGAGTAGTTCAAGACCATTGTCATGGCATATTTGTAATTGGAAGAAGGTCAAAAATGCTTTGGCTAAAGACTCGAAAGTCACATGAGACCCCGATTTTTCGTCTACATACCATTTGGTGGATGGGCTAGTGAGTGTGAATTGAAATAATAATAGTCTGATGGAATCATCCATAATGTTTTTGGAAGAGCACCATAGGTGGAAAGTCATGACGTGATTGGCAAGGTCATCCCCTACCTTTCCTTCAAACTTGGGGATGTATGAAGGTAGTTTGGTGGGCATTGCAGGCCATGTGGGGTCATGCAATATAGGATCATTGGTGAGTTTTCTTAAATCTGGTATGTTAAGAGAGGCCAAATATGGAATCTGTGGTGGGGGGGGAGGATTAGCTCCAACCATGGTGTGAGTGTGTTGTGATCCTGACCCTTGAGGGGGGCTAGGTGGGTTGGTACTTCCCCCTTGAGAGGAAGTTGGTCCCCCGCTTTCGTGTAAAGGAGAGTGAGTGGACGAAGGACCTTGGGAAGTGGACCCAAGTAATGTGGAACCAAGCAAAGATGATCCTAAGATAGGGGCACTCACAAGAGTGTGTGAAGGTGGTGTCGATGAGTTGGCAAGACTAGGAACTCCCCCTAAAATAGGAGGGAGGTTTAGTAAGCATATGGAATGACGAGGATTCTGTGGGTCCCCTATGATGTCTGATTAGCTGAGTGGATGTGTGAAAAATGTGATGAGAGAAAGTAAACAAGATATTTTGTTGCAAATTTTGAACTTTACACAATATATATATCTAAATCAAAATGTAATCAGAAGTGCATCATTCATAAAGTGTTTTTGAAAAAGAAGCATATATGTGGATAAGTGGGTTTTTTCCATGTGGGGGATCAAAGAGAACAAATGCTTGTGTCCTAAAATACATAATGTCCTTCCTCTCAACTAGCACTAGACCTTCCAATAGTACTCAACACTGGGGTCTAAAGTCCCCAGAAGAGAAACTAGTGAAGGATGAAATAATCAGTTATAATGAGGGGTAAAGGGAGCATATCCCAAAAGAGTTGGCGATATTTCCCAATATCCACACAAAATCTAATCTAGGTTCAATTGCATCCCACAATTTCCACCTGGGAAGATGTCCTAAAATTTGGTCACTATGTACCTCAGTCAAAGTGCGGCATTTAGATTTTCGGCCTACGAAATGTGTCACTGGCTGGATCTCGTCCAAGAGGTGGGTGCCTCAAGGGGGGACGCACATAACAAATGGATCTCGGCCTTCAACCCTTCATGGGTATCTCTCTGCCTTATGGTGTTAGGAACACTTGACTTGGAGGATTTCCAGTTCCCTATTTGAAAACTTATATTGTTTTGACAATGTGAGAACCAGATAATGGGGAGTTATTTGGATGCCTATCCCCAAAATCCTACCTAGACTAAAAAAATTATTTTGGCACCTCCTGTGGAGGAAAACTTAGTGATTTTTTTAGAAAATTTTGTATATGTAGTTGTTTGATAGGTTGGGGGTGTGAACCAACCTCGTGGAAATTAAATGGGAGTGGATAGTTTCGTCAAGAAAAGGGTGGGGTGTTTCATAATCCCTTTGGAGGAAACTTACTTTGACCTCCATGTTTCAAGAAAAAACTATGTGTGATCCAGGTGGATATCAGTGGCCACCCACCTTTTCCAAATGGCTCAAAACGGCTTTCTGGCAATTTTGGCAATTTACTATTTTTAGCAGGTTTTAACTTCTGGGGCCATTTTGAGGGCTCAAATGAAGTTTTTTCGAGACAAAGGTTCTCAATAATAGTTGAAGGAATAATTGATCCCCCAAAATGAATCTCCTCGATGATACCTTTCCAACGAGCTATCACACGCCTAAAACAGAGATCGTATGCAAAAGTTACGACCCCGAGAAGTTGATGTACTCACTTACCCAAACGGGGCCAACACGACTTTTGGCGCTTCATCTCCCAAGGTTAGGTTTTTGGATGTCTATGGTTTTTGGCATTCCTTCTTATTGTAAAAATGCCTTCAGAACCTCATTTTAATCATCTTCTTGTGAATGCGAGTAGCCGTCACATCTCTTCTCGGAGATAAGCTGCCACCATTCTAGCAAGTCTTTAACTCTGTATTTTTACAGTCTCTGTACATTTCTCTGATTAATAGAAATCATGTATTACTGTATATTTTTGCTTATGGTTGCATCTATGATACATTTCTAATATATTATTGAATATCTACAATATCTTTGTGCATTTCTTTATTATATCTCCGCTCTCATTTAGTGTCGAAAATAATCCGGATCAGTGATATCAGAGCAGGCTGCTCTTGATCGTTTTTTCAGTGCATGTCCACGATGAGGTCCGAGTATAGCAAGTTGGGTCTTGAGCTTGTCTCTCTTGAAGAAAATTTCTCTTGCACACCCAATAAACCCTCAATGGCGGAAGAAAAGAAAAACGACGGAGCAGACGATCCTATCAATCTGTTGCTTGAGCAAGCTCTCACGCGACAGAGGGATGAAATGATGGAGAATTTTTCCCACATCCTTCAATGCCTGCCAATAGCATCAGGTGCATATTCATCAAGCAACCACTTTGGAGGTACCTCACCTTTCAAGGTACAAGTTAATTTTGATATTCCTGTATTTGAAGGACAGATAGATGCAGAAGCCCTAGAAAAATGGTTAACTCTGCTGGAAGGTTATTTCTCTGTTCACAATTTTTCTGACAAAGAAAATATCACCTTTGCACTCCTTAAAGCTCTCCATCATGTCAAACATTGGTGGGAAAATTACTGGGAGAAAAGTTCCATAGAGGAGTCTGGAATATATGGGGTCGATCCCACTTGGGATTTTTTTGTGGATGCGGTAAAAGAACAGTATTACCCTGTTGGCAACTATGAGGACCAGTACATGAGATGGACCACACTGCGGCAAGAGAGGGGCCAAGAAGTTTCGGAGTTCACCAATACCTTCCATACCTTGCGCACCAAGATGGGTATCAGAGACTCTGAGTGACATTTGGTTATGAAATACCATGGGGCTCTACACAGATACATCCAAATTGAAATGGATTTTCTGGACATCTCATCACTCGGTGCTGCTTATCGATATGCTATTAAAATTGAGCAGAAATTTAAGCACCAGAAAAAACGGGAATTCGGGTCTGCAAATCTGCAACAACCAAAGTATGACAAAGAAGGCCTGCACAAACAGTCTCCTGAAAACCAGTCCAAGACACAAGAAAAAAAGAGTCACGGGAAGACAAAGAAGGACACCAGAAAATGGTGCGAGTTCCACAAAATCCCTTGGCACAACACCGATGAATGTCACTCAAAACAATCATTGGTGGCCGAGATCAAAGACAAGGAGCCAAACCTTGATTTAGAATCTGATTCTGAAAATAATGGTAAAAGAAAGATCATCGACGTAGACCCCACTTCTATTGTCGCAACCGCAACAATTCAACCAGAAGAACCAACAAATCCTGAAGAAGGGGAGCACCTTTTTCATTCAAAGATGTGGGTGAAGGGGACCCCGCTGCATTTTATTGTTGATAGCGGAAGCCAGAAGAACCTCATCTCAACAGAGGTTGTCAAACAGTTGGGATTGTCGACAACACCACATCCGCAACCATACAACATTGGGTGGCTTTGCCAAGGATGAGATCTCTGTGTCAACCAACAGTGTCGATTATCATATGGCATCCAACACTTCAAGGATGAGGTATTATGTGATGTTGCCCCACTCGATGTCTGTGATGTGCTCTTGGGCCAACTGTATATGTGGAGACGCCATGTTTTTTATGAGTCTCGACCCTGTAGTGTCATTGTTACTTTGGGGGGTCATCTCTATAGAATACCAGAGGTAGTTCCGACTACTGTTCAACTTAAAAAGTGTCTCAAGGTAGTATCTCATACTGCAAAATTCAGCTTCTTCACAATCTGTTCAAAAGGAGAACAAAAGGACATTGCAACCACTATGGCCTTGCCCCAAGCGCCTTCTATCCAACAAAAGCAGGTCGACAAGGCTGCATCAAAGTGAAAATATTCCTTCTGCACATCGTCCTCTCATGTATCTCGACTTGTTGAGCAGCCTCAACCGCAACAGGTTCGTGACAGATTTCCACAAACTGAGCAACATGACGTCTCCAGCAAGACAAGAAGCTCACCAAGATGAAAATTCAACAAATGCTTCCTAAGGAGGGAGGATTGATCCAAGTGGATATCGGTGGCCACCCACCTTTTCCAAATGGCTCAAAACGACTTTCTGGCAATTTTGGCAATTTACTATTTTTAGCAGGTTTTAACTTCCGGGGCCATTTTGAGGGCCCAAATGAAGGGTTTTCAAGATAGAGGTTCTCAATGATACCCAAAGGAATGATTGAGCCCCCAAAATGAATCTCCTCGATGATACCTTTCCAACGAGATATCACACACCTAAAACAGAGATCATATGCAAAAGTTACGACCCCAGGAAGTTGATGTACTCACTTACCCAAACGGGGCCCACATGACTTTCGGTGCTTCATCTCCCAGGGTTAGGTTTTTGGATGTCTAGGATTTTTGGAATTCATTCTTATTGTAAAAATGCCTTTAGAGCCTCATTGTAATCGTCTTCTTTCGAATGCGAGTAGCCGTCACATCTCTTCTCGGAGATAAGCTGCCACCATTCTAGCAAGTCTTTAACTCTGTATTTTTACAGTCTCTGTACATTTCTCTGATTAATAGAAATCGTGTATTACTGTATATCTATGCTTATGGTTGCATCTGTGATACATTTTTGTTATATTATTGAATATTTTCAATATCTCTGTGCATTTCTTTATTATATCTCCGCTCTCATTTCGTGCTGAAAATAATCCGGATCAGTGGTATCAGAGCAGGCTCCGCTTGATCGTTTTTTCAGTGCATGTCCCCGACGAGGTACGAGTATAGAAAGTTGGGTCTTGAGATTTTCTCTCTTGAAGACAATCACTCTCGCACACCCAAGAAACCCTCAATGGCGGAAGAAAAGAAAAACGATGGAGCAGACGATCCTATCAATTTGTTGCTTGAGCAAGCTCTCACGCGACAGAGGGATGCAATGATGGAGAATTTTGCCCACATCCTTCAACGCCTACCGATAGCATCAGGCGCATCTTCATCAAGTGGCCACTTTGGAGGCACCTCGCCTTTCAAGGTACAAGTTAATTTTGATATTCCTGTATTTGAAGGACAGATAGATGCAGAAGCCCTAGAAAAATGGTTAACTCTGCTGGAAGGTTATTTCTCTGTTCACAATTTTTCTGACAAAGAAAAGATCACCTTTGCACTCCTTAAAGCTCTCCCTCATGTCAAACATTGGTGGGAAACTTACTGGGAGCAAAGTTCCACAGAGGAATCTAGAATATATGGGGCCGATCCCACTTGGGATTTTTTTGTGGATGCGGTAAAAGAACAGTATTACCCTGTTGGAAATTATTAGGACCAGTACATGAGATGGACCACACTGCGAAAAGAGAGGGGCCAAGTAGTTTCAGAGTTCACCAATACCTTCCATACCTTGCGCACCAAGATGGGTATCAAAGACTCCGAGAGACATTTGGTTCTGAAATACCGAGGGGCTCTACATAGATACATCCAAACTGAAATGGATTTTCTGGACATCTTATCATTCGGTGCTGCTTATTGATATGCTATTAAAATTGAGCAGAAATTTAAACACCAAAACAAATGGGAATTCGGGTCTACATATCCACAACAACCAAAGTATGACAAAGACCACTCGATGTCTGTGATGTGCTCTTGGGCCAACCATATATGTGGAGACGCCATGCTATTTATGAGTCTCGACCCCATAATGTCATTGTTACTTTGGGGGGTCATCTCTATAGAATACCAGAGATAGTTCTAACTATTGTTCAACCTAAAAAGTGTCACAAGGTAGTATCTCATACTACAAAATTTAGCTTCTTCATAATCTATTCAAAAGGAGAACAAAAGGAAACTGCAACCTCTACAGCCTTGCCCCAAGCACCTTCTATCCATCAGAAGCAGGTCGACAAGCCTACAGAAAAGTGCAAATATTCCTTTTTCACATTTTCCTCTCATGTATCTTGACTTGTTGAGCAGCCTCAACCGCAACAGGTTCATGAAAGATTTCTACAAACTGAGCAGCACGACGTCTCCAGCAAGACAAGCAGCTCACCAAGATGCAAATTCAACAAATGCTTTTCCCTCTCCCCTGGGAACTCAACGCAATGGAGACCATTGCTTCCTAAGGAGGGAGGATTGATCCAGGTGGATATCGGTGGCCACCCACCTTTTCCAAATGGCTCAAAACGACTTTCTGGCAATTTTGGCAATTTACTATTTTTAGCAGGTTTTAACTTTCGGGGCCATTTTGAGGGCCCAAATGAAGGTTTTTCGAGATCGAGGTTCTCAATTATCGCCAAAGGAATGATTGAGCCCCCAAAATGAATATCCTCGATGATACCTTTCCAACGAGCTATCACACACCTAAAACGGAGATCGTATGCAAAAGTTACGACCCCGGGAAGTTGATGTACTCACTTACCCAAACGGGGTCCACATGAATTTTGGCGCTTCATCTCCCAGGGTTAGGTTTTTGGATGTCTAGGGTTTTTGGAATTCCTGCTTATTGTAAAAAGGCCTTCAGAGCCTCATTGTAATCGTCTTCTTGCGAATGCGAGTAGCCGTCACATCTCTTCTCGGAGATAAGCTCCCACCATTCTATCAAGTCTTTCACTCTATATTTTTACAGTCTCTGTACATTTCTCTGATTAATAGAAATCATGTATTACTGTATATCCATGCTTATGGTTGCATATCTAATACATTTATGTTATATTATATAATATCTGCAATATCTCTGTGCATTATCTCCGCTCTCATTTCGTGCCGAAAATAATCCGGATCAGCGGTATCAGAGCAGGCTGCTCTTGATCATTTTTTCAGTGCATGTCCCCGACGAGGTCCGAGTATAAAAAGTTAGGTCTTGAGCTTGTCTCTCTTGAAGACAATCACTCTCGCACACCCAAGAAACCCTCAATGGCGGAAGAAAAGAAAAATGACGGAGCAGACGATCCTATCAATCTGTTGCTTGAGCAAGCTCTCACGTGACAGAGGGACGAAATGATGGAGAATTTTTCCCACATCCTTCAATGCCTGCCGATAGCATCAGGCGCATCTTCATCAAGTGGCCACTTTGGAGGCACCTCGCCTTTCAAGGTACAAGTTAATTTTGATATTCCTATATTTGAAGGACAGATAGATGAAGAAGCCCTAGAAAAATGGTTAACTCTGCTGGAAGGTTGTCAAGCTTCTATATTAAAGAATTTATTGACCTAAAACACTGAATTGTCAAACCAGGGCAAGTAAAATTAGAGTTTCTACACTGTATGTGTGGGTAAGATTCTAATCCCTATCTAAATACTATTCTTAGAAGAAAACACAAACTCACTCTGAGAAACTGAATCCTAATGACTATCCTGAAACTTATCATCTCCTATGTAATTCATCAACAGAAAACAGTCCTATGTCTAAGTGCGGGTGCTTCTATTTCTACTCTAATGTAAGTTCACAAAACTATCTACCACTACCTTTAATCATCTATCATAACCATTTCTATCTAAGCCATAACAAAAAGATTATTTCCTAAAATTCTTTTAATCTAAACATTGAAAATAAATTTAAATCTATCCATAGGAAAGCACAAAAATATCCTACTTACCCTACTGGTACCGGAAGCTTCCTCTGATTCAATTGCAACCTAACTATCCTAACTAAGCAGAGTAACCTAACTATCTAACCAAATCAAAGCAAATTCAAACTCTAAGTTACGTTCAGATTGAAAACTGGAAACAAAGAAAAGTTAGTTCATGCTCTAAACTCTACAGGAATCAACCATGCTTTCAACACTCATCAACGTAGAAGATATTAATATGCTGGAAATGATACAGTTGAAGAATAATTTAAGCAAGATTCTGAACAAGTTAATTCCCAAACTCTAAGCTAACATGCATGCAAATACTAAAATACTGAAATAAACTAAATCCAAGATAGAGAAAAGCAACGACTTGAACCTGTTTGGCGGGCCCAACCAAAAGTTACAATCGCTGAAAGGAAAAAAACTAGAACTATTCAATCATTCTACGCAAACACTGGCCATGCTTCACGCTCCATTTACTCAGAGAAATAACTCAAATCGTATGACAACAAAGTAACATAACACAAAGGAAGATTATATTCAGAAATGTGTATCATAACATATCATTACCCAACGTTTCTTAGGAGTGATCTTCTGTTTATATAGATCCTCCTCAAAAGTAGTTTAAAGCAACAATACATTAATTCAAACGGATCCCAGATCCGAAAATAACTCGAAATTAGTTAAAAATCGGTCTTCACATCTTCGTGCCACGCAGTGTCACGAAGTGTGAGTCATGAAGTATTACAACTCTATTCTATAATTTCGCCTTCAATCAGCATATGAGTGATGACTCCATCTATCATGTAAATCGCACTGTCTCCCACTCTGGCCATAATGCGTGGATCTTTAGCAGCTTCGTTGGTATCTCCACGGGGTGTGAGTTGGTACCTGGTACTGGAAAATCCCGTTTCAAATAGAAATAGTACCTAACTCAAGCCACATTAGTTTCAATATTAATTTAAAGCATCAAAATACATAAAAATAACTTGAAACATAAAAATACCTTGAGTATCCCCATTGAGTGGTAAAGAGATGTCAAGTGTGTCATAACAAGGACAAAAGGGAGTGGTACTGGGTATGGAAATGGAGGTCTTTGTGATATAATATAGGAAAAACTGGAGACCAACATGCCCCCAAACTGAAGTCTTTGCCAATCCTCAGGCAACAAAAAGTCAAAGACTGGTAGCAATCAGAGCATTGTAGCAGATGCAACCAACATCTATAACTTCTCATGTTTCTTCAGGTTTCTAATTTCTTTCTTGAGGACTCGGTTGATGATGATATGCTTCCTAGCAGTCTTTTGTAGTCTCCTGTTCCTTTGGAAAAGACCTTTATTCTTCTGTTTTAATCTTTCAATTTTGGACAAGAGATGAGTCACCCTGACTTTCATGAGTTCATTCTCTGTTTTTATATGTCGATCCAATACAGTGTACTCATGTAGCTTCTCCTTCAATCTGTTATTCCTACTTTCTAGTTTGGTTACCATTGGTTTCAAGGATCAACTGGAGGAAATTTCACAGTAGGTTTCAAATGTTTTATCATGTCCTGGTTGTGGTTGAGGACTGGATGCATGAGTGAACTTGTCTGGACTTTGAGCAGGGGTGTTAGCTGGATCAAAATTATGATCTGGACTGAGTTCAGGAGTGAACTCATCTGGACTTCGTTCATAGGTGTCAACTGGATCGGGATTGTCAATAGGACTAGGTTTAGGAGTGAACTCTCTTTGTATCCGAGCAGGGGTACCTGTTGGTACTTGAATTGGCTCATTCTTCTCAATTCCTTTGGGCGCAGTAGCTTGCCGATCCACTTTACGGGTTTTTTGAATTAATTGGGACAAAGTCCAAGTCATTTAAGAGGGCTCTGGAGCCTCCTCATGATCATCCACACTTTCTAACCTCTCCTGTGGTGGGTAACTGGGCACAGAGTTATCCATACCTGACAATGTGCTTTTACATTTCCGTTTTGGATTTCTCCTAGGTTTGTCAGTCAACTCTGCCAGTTCTTCCACGTCAATTATGTTCTCAGCAGCTAGGGCAGAACTCGGAATTTCAACATGTGCCTCTGTAGGAGTAGTATGCTTCACAGCTTCATTATTGGTGTCCACTCCATCAAACCCATGAGCATCAAATGAATGTTCTGAATCAGGGTCTCTAGTATTGGCTTCAATTGTGCTATCGGGTATGTGCTTAGGGTCAGCACAGACTTTGGTCGGGGTTTTAACCCTCTTTTTCCTAGAGTTCAATTTCTTCTGTGGGGGAGCAGGCTTAACACTCCTATCTTTAGACTTGGCAGAGGCTAGGGTTTTTACAGTGAACATATCCCACGTTTCTTTCTTCTTGGACAGTGCAGACTTAATCAATATATTAACAAGACCAAAATGAAATAGACTTCCTCGAAAATCTTTGTCCTTTCGGACCTGTTCGGCCATCTTCTTCAAACTTTTCAACAGAAAGAAAGGTATGTTTAGCAGATGATTACCTTTGAAGTGTAATAGGAGTCGGGCATGGCAGGGAAATACTATTGTATATCGTCCTTCACACGTGAGGTAACGTTGGAGGATGGCTAACAGTTGAGCCCACTATGGTTCCAACCATGACCGCGATGTTCCCTCGGACCACTGTGTTTCCCGGTACTGTGGTTTCAAAAGCTGTGTACAAAGCTTTTTGTCAACAGGCTGACCCTTTGTCCATCTCTGACCAGTGGTGGACAGTTGAATTGCTTCTGAAATAAATTTCTCCATGACTTCGAACTCAAGCTCACCCACTTTAGCGAACCCACCCTGAAAATGCAGAGCAAACTGAAGCGTAATTGCATCATTATAGCCATCGAATTTCTTCAGAAACAGCTCCCATCCTGCTTTCTTAAAAATATCTTTCGTTGCCTCATATTCTGGAAGGGCCTCTAGGTCTGCATATGTCTCCAGTTCATGGCGATTTTCCACCATGGTTCCACTTGATATCACAGGGAAGGTCTATAGATGAGCAACGAAATTTGGACGAGGGTGATAAAGGAAGAGAATGTGATGAAGGAAGTAGTCAGAGGAATAGCATAAGAGAACATTTGAATTGTTGTAGGAATCGATAGTGTGTCGGAAAATGATGATAACCGTACATGAGTGCAGAGTGTTATCATATACGAGTCATGTCGAAATCAACTCCGGTAATGTCGTGTGTTTTTTTATGATATGAGAGGTCGAGGTGGGTTGGTTCATTAGGTACAGGTCATGGGTATGATTAAACATTATGGAGTAAACAAGGAATCCTTAGTTCAAACTATTAATATGCAAATTAATACAGTAAATCAACATGAACTAAGCATTCCTGAGTTAAATTACCTATCCCCATTGTTATGCAAGTTTTGCTGTAGAATTTTTCTTTTGAAGTCAAGTCTGGATCTGAAGGGCATGAAAATTGTAATTGCTTTTGTGTTTCTGATGACTACTGTAGCTGATGAACTCTGTGCTGGTACTGACTGGTACTGATGAAACAATCAGGAATCTGCAGAGAAATTTGAACTAATAATATCCTGCTGAGAAAACTTCCTGTTTATAACAACAAATTATCTGATGATGATTCCTGAACCTGGCTTTTGTTCTGTCCTGAAAAAGATCAACTGAAATCATGTCTTCAACAGCTTCAAAGCTCTACCCCTGGTACAATTCTGGTTTGTGTGAATGAATGTTCTGGAGTCGAACACAAACATAAATCATCAGATTATCGACCATTAATGAATGTCGTTAACCGATGCGAGATGACCCACCGGTGATGTCAATGGGCCTCAAGGTACCTACAACACATCCTAACAGGTACGAATAAAGGTGTTGGTGTCGAGTCACCTGTAGAATCTATCAACCAAGAGACATTGGTGTATTCCCAGGGTTGTCAGCAAGGACATCTACCATTGAGGCATGCAGAGTCCAGGGTGCTAAATAATCTCTAATCTCTGCTCCAGATAAGGTGTTGATGTCGATGGAGTGAGATCTGTTGGAAGGTGGACCATAACGTATTCCACATCATCCAACATGAGTGCAGATAGAAATCTTGCAGACATAAATTGTTTTTTTTTTTTTTTGGAACTGTAATCACTTACTTGT